>OZ012737.1:311144324-311404371 GCA_963859935.3 Lathyrus sativus
ACCTTTATTACTGTATTTTAATTTGTTTGAGATGAGAAGAGAACAAACAGGTTCAACTAAGGGGGAGACTATCAAGTCCTACTGTTGTCATGCCAAGGATTCGTCCTATGGTTGCGGTTTGAAACAGGGAACTCCTAGAAGTTATCATGCATAGGTTTCAACCTAAAGTTCTAATCATCACTTCCTTATCAAAGGAAATGAGATTCCTAGGGGATCATGTCAATGATAAATAGAAACAGATAAAGCATCAGCTTAAACAGTAAACAGTAAACGACTGTAAAATGCATGTAATGCAAGTGAGGGAGGAAATGTGCGTGGGGCATCAGCCTCCGCAAGCTCATCTCAACCTCAAGCCAGATATGAATAACTGCAATCATACAGAGGAAATAAAATGCCCTCAAGCAAATCACAAACCACATAGGCAAGGGAGCTGGGCTCTACCGAATACCCGCAAGCAAAGCCACATAGTAAAAATACAAGCAGAGGGAGCAACTCAACCTCTAGTGCAATCATGCTCCTAGCTTAAATCAGTCTCAATATGAACTTATTCTAATGCATCAAGCAAATCAAACAAGTCATCTCAATACATTTGCACAGAAAGCAAACAGACAAGAAAAGAAAGCAGATCAACCACTCCACAGCTTCACAGCAAAGCTCCTCTGACATCATCTCAGTCCACAGTCTTCAACTGTTCCTTAAGTCTATCCACATCAAACATAAGTGTCAAGTTGTTCTTTATCTTCTTCAAGCTTCAGCTCCAAAGTAAACCCCACCTTCAGGCTTCAATCCCAATAGCAAGTATCAAGTTGTTCCTTCAGGCTCTCAATGCATCAAACACACAAGTATCAACTTGTTCTTCTCCTTCAAGCTTCAGCTTTTCATTTAATCTAAAATTGATCTTCTTCACAAGTGTCAACTTGTTCTTCTGGATCTTCAAGCCTCAGCTTCAAAATAGACTCCACCTTCTGGCTTCAATCCCAATAGCAAGTGTCAACTTGTTCCTTCAGGCTCTCAATGCATCAAATCCACAAGTATCAACATGTTCTCCAACTTCAAGCTTCAGCTGTTCATTTGGTCTCAACTGGATTCCCTCCACAAGTGTCAACTTGCTCTTCTTGGTCTTCAAGATTCAGCTCCAAGGGCAGTCTTCAAACATAGGGGAAGTACAACCTCTAGCATCTTCAATCTTCTAGCAAGGAACGCCATCCTCTGGCAAGGGAGAAAGATTCATCTAACAAGATCAGGGTTTGGATAATAGACAGCAGAGTGAAGACCAAAGGCCACCACTAAGCACTCCATCATCAAAGAAAGGAACCCTCAAAGGTTCTACCAACTTGTGAAGAGCCACACATCCTACCAAAGGAGGGATGAGGCCTTCACAAGGGGACCTTATATCATAGGGAGGAATGGAAGTGATCAACACCTTCCATGTTTATGGAAGAAGAGAATCTATCTAGAAGCTCTACTTACAAACCCTAATCTTAACACCTAAACAACACTACACCAAAAGAAGGGAAATCTTCACATCCAAGCTTCCTCAAGCATTCCTCAGCAACCCAAGCTTTTCTTCAACATCATCCAAGAGCAGGAAAAGCAAAACCCTAATCTAAGGGAACTAAAGAAATCAATCTAGTTGAATTAGCAAGTTGGGATCCCCTAAAACTTAGTACTAAAGTTAATCCTAACTAAAATACTAAACCCAATTGTAAAATCCTACAAAAATAACTATGGGAACTTAATTCAATCATGAATCTACCATATAAAATCCAGGGGTTGAATCATCCACCAAGTCCTAGAAATAAAACCTAAATCACAAGGTACTAAGCATAAACCCTAAAACTAGAGCACCTAAGGTTTCAACTTAAAACTACGACCTAATTTCTTCAAACAAATGTGAGTAAATTACTAGGGGAAAATGCATATTTATGCTAGCTACCCACAAAAAATCAAGGCAAGAATCATCACCAAATGATCAAACAAAATTCAACAAAACAAGGTATCCACCATGGCCATTTTAATATCAATTAATATTCAAAAAATGCAAATAAAATCAAAAATGCATGAATTCTTAATATTTTTAATCTATAAAATTCTAGATTCAATCATGAATCAGTGGAAAAAAGTTTGGAATTAATTGATCAATTTTCCTATTTTTTATGAATTAATCTCTATGTCATATGAAATGAAGAAAAATAAAAGAAAATAAATGGAAATTGGTAAACATGCGTGGAAGATAGCAATCCAATGCAGTTTAATTCTCAGAATTGAGCCAAAGGGGGGTGTGGAAAGCAATCTGAGTCCTAAGCCCAAAACACCAATTAAATGAAACGGTGCGTTTCATCTTAATGTCTCTCTTCAGAGTTGAGATGCAATTGTGGCCTTCCATTGCTCGTCTGTGTCCAAAGTCAAACACTCATCCAACGGCCATGGCTCATCGTCCCCATTTGAACTCAGTTTGGGGGGAAAACACAGACGGTGGCCTGAACAGTGGCGCCACCGTCTTCTCTGGTGAGACAACCTCCACAGTTCATCAAAACTTCACCAACCATACATCTTCTTGTCTAGAATTCAATACTGATCAAGAATCTCAACTCTAAATCATCTAAATCCTTCTCTAACTCAAAACACGATAACATTTTCAGAATTCATCCAAATCTTGAATCTCACCATTCTCCAAATTAAAGTTACTAATGTAACCCTCACCCTTCACTGATCAATTTCCACTATCCCATCGTGATTATTCCTTCAAGAATCTTGAGATATCAACCTCACCAGAAAATGATCACACACCTATTTTGTCTCTAATTCACCAATTTCTGATCCTAAATCCAACTACATGTTGCAAGGATCCTAACCACATATAGAATGCTAACTATCTCCTCATAACTCATGCATAAGAGTGAAATGTACCAACCTGAGTTCAGAGAGGTAACATAGATGGTTTTTGATCACTTCAACTTCCAAGATGATGCAGACACACTCCAAATTCACTCCTAAAGCCTTTGCACACCTTGATTTGGCTTGATTTGGCTTGATTCTTCCTTGAAATCAAAACCTGATTCTCATTTGCAATAGTGAATCTTCAATGGCTCTCTCTGCAACCAGCTTCAATTCCTTCCAAAAAATGAACTGCATTCACTCAATGACTTATATAGAAGTGATTGGGACTGTCTAGAACTTTCTGGAATCATCCAAATGAGATTTTGGATTTTCAAAATCTCTTGAAAATCTTATCCATGGCAATCACTATTCTGGCTCCCTTTGGGCATGGCTATGCTTGTAATCAACTTCTCATGAGATATTGAATGAGTTTAGTGTTTATTTTCCTTGTTTGCAAGCCAAATATGTGAGTTGGATATGTTACTTCATCATGAAGAAATGAAATGGAATGGTATGCAAATGACCTCAAATCAAAATTCTAACATTGCTATTGTTTCTAAAATCATTTTTCCAATCAATTTGACCTATTATTTTGCTTCATTTGGTCACAAAATGAATTATTTGAATTTTTGGCCATTAAATCCTTTTAATTCTTTCTTTTTTCAAAATTTCTTGAACCAAGTCTCTCCTTGAGCAATTTCAATGCCTCCTTGATGCATGGACAAGGTTAAAACCCCATTTTGAGCAACTTTCTAGTTGAACAAAATTTCATTTGAGGCCTCTAAGTTGGTGAAAATAGCCTATGATCACAAATGACCTATAATCACCAAATGTCCAAAATACCCTTGAATTATCAAAGCCATAACTTGAGTTCTACAAACCCTATCAAGGACTTCTAGTACTCTATAGAAAGCTAAGAGGATAAGGAACAACATTCATGTTGGCCAAAAGTGCATAGGAATCATCCTTCTAGGGAAAAAGTGTCATGCAAGTTGGGTAACTTTCAAGCTCCAAATTCACATTCCTCAGATGACTTGTAACTTGTCAAAGCCATAAATTGAGTTCTAAAAATCCTATCAAAGACTTATAGCACTCAAATTAAACCTAAGCTCATGCTCTACAACAATCTTGTTGGGGGCAAGATGAGATGACAATCACATCTTGAGATAAATTGCCTTGAAGATAGGGGTCAAAGTAGGGGATTTTACACTGTCAAGCCTTAGAAACCCTAGCCTGAAACTTCTCAAACTCTTCACTCATGATGAGTTAACCTTGGAATAATCCTTATAACATCTCAATGTATCAATCCATGATCACATGGCTCTTAGATTAGGTCTCAACCTTCTTCAAATCATCAGTTGACTTAGGGTTGACCCACTCAAACCCTAGCTGCACCACTCATGGCTGAGCCTTCTTAATCTTGCACAATGACCTGTCTAGGCCTCAAAGTGATCTTCAAACCTTCCCATGAGCTCTCTTAAGACCTCAAGTCCATCATCATGCCTTCAGAATCATCTGATGGCTTTCCACAACTCTCAAGTTAGGGGACCTACACTCTTGGTTTCAACCACCCTCTCTGAGGATCTTTTAACTTCTCTCACAAAGATATCAACCCTTGAACACTTAAATAAACTTCTTAGCTAGCTTCATAGTCTTGTGTATCTCTTAATTAGTAATCATACCTCTTGATCTCCTGCATACATGTCAATGAAATGCAAATGATAATGCTAATGTGAATGAAATGAAACATACGCTAGGTAAAGAAAAGTTGGGCAAATTTTGGGGTGCAACAATAGCACAAAAAGTTACAGTATATAACCTACTATCAAACGTATGATAGCCTAAGCAAAGGTAATAACCCAAAAGATCCGATATATTACCTTCTATCAAACGTATGATAGCCTAAGCAAAGGTAATAAACCTAAACATACGGTATATTACCTACTATCAAACGCATGATAGCCTAAGAAAAGATAATAACCCACAAGATACGGTATATTACCTAATATCAAACGTATGATAGCCTAAGCAAAGGTAATAACCCAAAAAGATATGGTATATTACCTAGTATCAAACGTATGATAGCCTAAGCATAGGGAATAACCCAAAAGATACGGTATATTACCTATTATCAGTCGTCTGATAGCCTAAGCAAAGGTAATAACCCAAAAGATACGATATATTACCTACTATCAAACGTATGATTGTCTAAGCAAATGTAATAACCCAATAAGATACCGTATGTTACCTACTATCAAACGTATGATAGCCTAAGCAAAGGTAATAACTCACAAGAGACGATATATTACCTACTATCAAACGTATGATACCCAAAGCAAAGGTAATAACCTAAAAGACACGGTATATTACCTACTATCAAATGTATGATACCCTAAGAAAACTTAATAATCCACAAGAGATAGTATATTACCTACTATCAAACGTATGATACCCTAAACAAACGTAATAACCCAAAAGATACGGTATATTACTTACTATCAAACGTATGATAGCCTAAGCAAATGTTATAACCCAAAAGATACGATATATTACCTACTATCAAACGTATGATTGTCTAAGCAAAGGTAATAACCCAAAAGATACATTATGTTACCAACTATCAAACGTATGATAGCCTAAGCAAAGGTAATAACCCAAAAGATACGGTATATTACTTACTATCAAACGTATGATAGCCTAAGCAAAGGTAATAACCCAAAAGATACGGTATATTACCTAGTATCAAAAGTATGATTGTCTAAGCAAAGGTAATAACCCAAAAGATACATTATGCTACCTACTATCAAACGTATTATAGCATAAGCAAAGGCAATAGCCCAAAACATACGGTATGTTACGTACTATAAAACGTATGATAGTCTAAGCAAAGGTGATAACCCAAAAGATGCGGTATATTACTTATAATCAAACGTTTGATAGCCTAAGCAAAGGTAATAACCCCAAAGATACAGTATATTACCTTTTATCAAACGTATGATTGTCTAAGCAAAGGTAATAACCCAATAAGATAAGGTATATTACCTACTATCAAACGTATGATAGCCTAAGCAAAGGTAATAACCTAAAAGATACGGTATGTTACCTACTATCAAACGTATGATAGCCTAAGCAAAGGTAATAACCCAAAAAGATACGGCATATTACCTACTATAAAATGCACGATGGCCTAAGCAAAGGTAATAACCCAAAAGATCCGATATATTACCTTCTATCAAACGTATGATAGCCTAAGCAAAGGTAATAAACCTAAACATACGGTATATTACCTACTATCAAACGCATGATAGCCTAAGAAAAGATAATAACCCACAAGATACGGTATATTACCTAATATCAAACGTATGATAGCCTAAGCAAAGGTAATAACCCAAAAAGATATGGTATATTACCTAGTATCAAACGTATGATAGCCTAAGCATAGGGAATAACCCAAAAGATACGGTATATTACCTATTATCAGTCGTCTGATAGCCTAAGCAAAGGTAATAACCCAAAAGATACGATATATTACCTACTATCAAACGTATGATTGTCTAAGCAAAAGTAATAACCCAATAAGATACCGTATGTTACCTACTATCAAACGTATGATAGCCTAAGCAAAGGTAATAACCCACAAGAGACGATATATTACCTACTATCAAACGTATGATACCCAAAGCAAAGGTAATAACCTAAAAGACATTGTATATTACCTACTATCAAATGTATGATACCCTAAGAAAACTTAATAATCCACAAGAGACAGTATATTACCTACTATCAAATGTATGATACCCTAAACAAACGTAATAACCCAAAAGATACGGTATATTACTTACTATCAAACGTATGATAGCCTAAGCAAATGTTATAACCCAAAAGATACGATATATTACCTACTATCAAACGTATGATTGTCTAAGCAAAGGTAATAACCCAAAAGATACATTATGTTACCAACTATCAAACGTATGATAGCCTAAGCAAAGGTAATAACCCAAAAGATACGGTATATTACTTACTATCAAACGTATGATAGCCTAAGCAAAGGTAATAACCCAAAAGATACGGTATATTACCTAGTATCAAAAGTATGATTGTCTAAGCAAAGGTAATAACCCAAAAGATACATTATGCTACCTACTATCAAACGTATGATAGCCTAAGCAAAGGAAATAACCCAAAAGATACGGTATGTTACGTACTATAAAACGTATGATAGTCTAAGCAAAGGTGATAACCCAAAAGATACGGTATATTACTTATAATCAAACGTATGATAGCCTAAGCAAAGGTAATAACCCCAAAGATACAGTATATTACCTTTTATCAAACGTATGATTGTCTAAGCAAAGGTAATAACCCAATAAGATAAGGTATATTACCTACTATCAAACGTATGATAGCCTAAGCAAAGGTAATAACCTAAAAGATACGGTATGTTACCTACTATCAAACGTATGATAGCCTAAGCAAAGGTAATAACCCAAAAAGATACGGCATATTACCTACTATAAAACGCACGATGGCCTAAGCAAAGGTAATAACCCAAAAGATCCGATATATTACCTTCTATCAGACGTATGATAGCCTAAGCAAATGTAATAAACCTAAACATACGGTATATTACCTACTATCAGACGTATGATAGCCTAAGCTTAGGTATTAACCCAAAAAATACGATATATTACCTACTATCAGGCGTATGATAGCCTAAATAAAGGTAATAACCCACAAGATACGGTATATTACCTACTATCAAACGTATGATAGACTAAGCAAAGGTAATAACCTACAAGAGACGGTATATTACCTACTATCAAACGTATGATACCTTAAGCAAAGGTAATAACCCAAAAGATACGGTATATTACCTACTATCAAACGTATGATACCCTAAGAAAAGGTAATAACCCAAAATATACGGTATATTACCTACTATCAAACGTATGATTGTCTAAGCAAAGGTAATAACCCAAAAGATACAGTATGTTACCTACTATCAAACGTATGATTGTCTAAGCAAAGGTAATAACCCAAAAGATACAGTATGTTACCTACTATCAAACGTATGATTGTCTAAGCAAAGGTAATAACCCAAAAGATATAGTATGTTACCTACTATCAAACGTATCATAGCCTAAGAAAAGGTAATAACCCAAAAGATATGGTATGTTACCTACTATAAAACGTATGATAGCCTATGCAACCATAATAAGCCAAAAAGATACGATATACTACCGACTATCAAACGTATGATAGTCTAAGCAAAGGTAATAACCCCAAAGATACGGTATGTTACCTACTATCAAACGTATGATAGCCCGAGCAAAGGTAATAACGCAAAAGACACGGTATGTTACCTACTATCAAACGTATGATAGCCCAAGCAGAAGTAAGAACCCAATAAGATACGGTATATTACCTACTATCAAACGTATGATAGCCTAAGCAAAGGTAATAACCCAAAAAGATACGGTATATTACCTACTATCAAACGTATGATAGCCTAAGCAAAGATAATAACCCAGAAGATACGGTATATTACCTAATATTAAACGTATGATAGCCTAAGCAAAGGTAATAACCCAAAAAGATATTGTATATTACCTACTATCAAACGTATGATAGCCTAAGCATAGGGAATAACCCAAAAGATACGGTATATTACCTATTATCAGTCGTCTGATAGCCTAAGCAAAGGTAATAACCCCAAAGATATGATATATTACCTACTGTCAAACGTATGCTTGTCTAAGCAAAGGTAATAACCCAATAAGATATGGTATAATACCTACTATCAAACGTATGATAGCCTAAGCAAAGGTAATAACCCACAAGAGACGATATATTACCTACTATCAAACGTATGATACCCAAAGCAAAGGTAACAACCCAAAAGATACGGTATATTACCTACTATCAAATGTATGATACCCTAAGAAAAGGTAATAATCCACAAGAGACGGTATATTACCTACTCTCAAACGTATGATACCCTAAGCAAAGGTAATAACCCAAAAGATACGGTATATTACTTACTATCAAACGTATGATAGCCTAACCAAATGTAATAACCCAAAAGATACGGTATATTACCTAATATCAAACGTATGATTGTCTAAGCAAAGGTAATAACCCAAAAGATACATTATGTTACCAACTATCAAACGTATGATAGCCTAAGCAAAGGTAATAACCCAAGAGATACGGTATGTTACCTACTATAAAACGTATGAAGCCTATGCAACCATAATAACCCAAAAAGATATGGTATATTACCGACTATCAAACGTATGATAGCCTAAGCAAAGGTAATAACCCAAAAGATACGATATATTACTTATAATCAAACGTAGGATAGCCTAAGAAAAGGTAATACCCCAAAGATACAGTATATTACCTTTTATCAAACGTATGATTGTCTAAGAATAGCTAATAACCCAATAAGATACGGTATATTACCTACTATCAAACATATGATAGCCTAAGGAAAGGTAATAACCCAAAAGATACGGTATGTTACCTACTATCAAACGTGTGATAGCCTAGTCAAAGGTAATAACCCAAAAATATACGGCATATTACCTACTATCAAACGCACGAAGGCCTAAGCAAAGGTAATAACCCAAAAGATATGATATATTACCTTCTATCAGACGTATGATAGCCTAAGCAAATGTAATAACCCACAAGAGATGGTATATTACCTACTATCAAACGTATCATACCCTAAGCAAAGGTAATAACCCAAAAGATACGGTATATTACCTACTATCCAACGTATGATACCCTAAGAAAAGGTAATAACCCAAAATATACGGTATATTACCTACTATCAAACGTATGATTGTCTAAGCAAATGTAATAACCCAAAAGATATAGTATGTTACCCACTATCAAACGTATGATTAACTAAGCAAAGGTAATAACCCAAAAGATACAGTATGTTACCTACTATCAAACGTATGATAGCCTAAGCAAAGGTAATAACCCAAAAGATATGGTATGTTACCTACTATAAAACGTATGATAGCCTATGCAAACATAATAACCCAAAAAGATACGGTATATTACGGACTATCAAGCGTATGATAGTCTAAGCAAAGGTAACAACCCAAAAGATACGATATATTACCTATTATCAGACGTATGAATGTCTAAGCAAAGGTAATAACCCAAAAGATATGGTATGTTACCTATTATCAAACGTATGATAGCCTGAGCAAAGGTAATAACCCAAAAGACACGGTATGTTACCTAGTATCAAACGTACGATAGCCTAAGCAAAAGTAAGAACCCAATAAGATACGGTATATTACCTACTATCAAACGTATGATAGCCTAAGCAAAGGTAATAACCCTAGAGATATGGTATGTTACCTACTATCAAACGTATGATAGCCTAAGCAAAGGTAATAATCCAAAAAGATACGGTATATTACCTACTATCAAACGTATGATAGCCTAAGCATTGGGAATAACCCAAAAGATACGGTATATTACCTACTACCAGTCGTATGATAGCCTAATCAAAGGTAATAACCCAAAACATACAGTATATTACCTACTATCAGATGTATGATTGTCTAAGCAAAGGTAATAACCCACAAGAGACGGTACATTACCCACTATCAAACGTATGATACCCTAAGCAATGGTAATAACAAAAAAAGATACAGTATATTACCTACTATCAAACGTATGATACCCTAAGAAAAGGTAATAACCCAAAAGATACGGTATATTACCTACTATCAAACGTATGATTGTCTAAGCAAAGGTAATAACCCAAAAGATACAGTATGTTACCTACTATCAAACGTATGATTGTATAAGCAAAGGTAATAACCCAAAAGATACAGTATGTTGCCTACTATCAAACGTATGATAGCCTAAGCAAAGGTAATAACCCAAAAGATATGGTATGTTACCTACTATAAAACGTATGATAGCCTATGCAACCATCATAACCCAAAAAGATACGGTATATTACCAACTATCAAACGTATGATAGTCTAAGCCAAGGTAATAACCCAAAAGATACGGTATGTTACCTACTATCAAACGTATGATAGCCTGAGCAAAGGTAATAACCCAAAAGACACGGTATGTTACCTAGTATCAAACGTATGATAGCCTAAGGAAAAGTTATAACCCAATAAGATACGGTATATTACCTACTATCAAACGTATGATAGCCTAAGCCAAGGTAATAACCCCAAAGATACGGTATGTTACCTACTATGAAACGTATGATAGCCTAAGCAAATGTAATAACCCAAAAAGATACGGTATATTACCTACTATCAAACGTATGATAGCCTAAGCATTGGGAATAACCCAAAAGATACGGTATATTACCTACTATCAGTCGTATGATAGCCTAATCAAAGGTAATAACCCAAAACATACAGTATATTACCTACTATCAGATGTGTGATTGTCTAAGCAAAGGTAATAAACGAAAAGATACGGTATGTTACCTACTATCAAAAGTATGATTGCCTATGCAAAGGTAATAACCCACAAGGGACGGTATATTACCTACTATCAAACGTATGATACCCTAAACAAAGGTAATAACCCAAAAGATACGGTATATTACCTACTATCAAACGTATGATACCCTAAGAAAAGGTAATTATCCACAAGAGACGGTATATTACCTACTATCAAACGTATGATACCCTAAGCAAAGGTAATAACCCAAAAGATACGGTATATTACTTACTATCAAACGTATGATAGCCTAAGCAAAGGTAATAACCCCAAAGATACAGTATATTACCTACTATCAAACGTATGATTGTCTAAGCAAAGGTAATAACCCAATAAGATACGATATATTACCTACTATTAAACGTATGATAGCCTAAGCATTGGGAATAACCCAAAAGATACGGTATATTACCTACTATCAGTCGTATGATAGCCTAATCAAAGGTAATAACCCAAAACGTACAGTATATTACCTACTATCAGATGTATGATTGTCTAAGCAAAGGTAATAAACCAAAAGATACGGCATGTTACCTACTATCAAAAGTATGATAGCCTAAGCAAAGGTAATAACCCACAAGAGACGGTATATTACTTACTATCAAACGTATGATACCCTAAGCAAAGGTAATAACCCAAAAGATACGGTATGTTACCTACTATCAAACGCATGATAGCCTAAGCAAAGTAATAACCCAAAAGATACAGTATATTACCTACTATCAAACGCATGATAGCCTAAGCAAAGATAATAACCCACAAGATACGGTATATTACCTAATATCAAACGTATGATAGCCTAAGCAAAGGTAATAACCCAAAAAGATATGGTATATTACCTAGTATCAAACGTATGATAGCCTAAGCATAGGGAATAACCCAAAAGATACGGTATATTACCTATTATCAGTCGTCTGATAGCCTAAGCAAAGGTAATAACCCAAAAGATACAATATATTACCTACTATCAAACGTATGATTGTCTAAGCAAAGGTAATAACCCAATAAGATACCGTATATTACCTACTATCAAACGTATGATAGCCTAAGCAAAGGTAATAACCCACAAGAGACGATATATTACCTACTATCAAACGTATGATACCCAAAGCAAAGGTAATAACCTAAAAGACACGGTATATTACCTACTATCAAACGTATGATACCCTAAGCAAACGTAATAACCCAAAAGATACGGTATATTACTTACTATCAAACGTATGATAGCCTAAGCAAATGTTATAACCCAAAAGATACGGTATATTACCTACTATCAAACGTATGATTGTCTAAGCAAAGGTAATAACCCAAAAGATACATTATGTTACCAACTATCAAACGTATGATAGCCTAAGCAAAGGTAATAACCCAAAAGATACGGTATATTACTTACTATCAAACGTATGATAGCCTAAGCAAAGGTAATAACCCAAAAGATACGGTATATTACCTAGTATCAAAAGTATGATTGTCTAAGCAAAGGTAATAACCCAAAAGATACATTATGCTACCTACTATCAAACGTATGATAGCCTAAGCAAAGGTAATAACCCAAAAGATACGGTATGTTACGTACTATAAAACGTATGATAGTCTAAGCAAAGGTGATAACCCAATAGATACGGTATATTACTTATAATCAAACGTATGATAGCCTAAGCAAAGGTAATAACCCCAAAGATACAGTATATTACCTTTTATCAAACGTATGATTGTCTAAGCAAAGGTAATAACCCAATAAGATACGGTATATTACCTACTATCAAACGTATGATAGCCTAAGCAAAGGTAATAACCTAAAAGATACGGTATGTTACCTACTATCAAACGTATGATAGCCTAAGCAAAGGTAATAACCCAAAAAGATACGGCATATTACCTACTATAAAACGCACGATGGCCTAAGCAAAGGTAATAAACCTAAACATACGGTATATTACCTGCTATCAGACGTATGATAGCCTAAGCTTAGGTAATAACCCAAAAAATACGGTATATTACCTACTATCAGGCGTATGATAGCCTAAACAAAGGTAATAACCCACAAGATATGGTATATTACCTACTATCAAACGTATGATAGACTAAGCAAAGGTAATAACCTACAAGAGACGGTATATTACCTACTACCAAACGTATGATACCTTAAGCAAATGTAATAACCCAAAAGATACGGTATATTACCTACTATCAAACGTATGATACCCTAAGAAAAGGTAAAAACCCAAAATATACGGTATATTACCTACTATCAAACGTATGATTGTCTAAGCAAAGGTAATAACCCAAAAGATACAGTATGTTACCTACTATCAAACGTATGATTGTCTAAGCAAAGGTAATAACCCAAAAGATATAGCATGTTATCTACTATCAAACGTATGATAGCCTAAGAAAAGGTAATAACCCAAAAGATATGGTATGTTACCTACTATAAAACGTATGATAGCCTATGCAACCATAATAAGCCAAAAAGATACGGTATACTACCGACTATCAAACGTATGATAGTCTAAGCAAAGGTAATAACCCCAAAGATACGGTATGTTACCTACTATCAAACGTATGATAGCCCGAGAAAAGGTAATAACGCAAAAGACACGGTATGTTACCTAGTATCAAACGTATGATAGCCCAAGCAGAAGTAAGAACCCAATAAGATACGGTATATTACCTAATATCAAACGTATGATAGCCTAAGCAAAGGTAATTATCCAAAAAGATACGGTATATTACCTACTATCAAACGTATGATAGCCTAAGCATTGGGAATAACCCAAAAGATACGGTATATTACCTACTATCAAACACATGATAGCCTAAGCAAAGTAATAACCAAAAAGATACAGTATATTACCTACTATCAAACGCATGATAGCCTAAGCAAAGATAATAACCCAGAAGATACGGGATATTACCTAATATTAAACGTATGATAGGCTAAGCTAAGGTAATAACCCAAAAAGATATTGTATATTACCTACTATCAAACGTATGATAGCCTATGCATAGGGAATAACCCAAAAGATACGGTATATTACCTATTATCAGTCGTCTGATAGCCTAAGCAAAGGTAATAACCCCAAAGATACGATATATTACCTACTATCAAACGTATGCTTGTCTAAGCAAAGGTAATAACCCAATAAGATACGGTATGATACCTACTATCAAACGTATGATAGCCTAAGCAAAGGTAATAACCCACAAGAGACGATATATTACCTACTATCAAACGTATGATACCAAAAGCAAAGGTAACAACCCAAAAGATACGGTATATTACCTACTATCAAATGTATGATACCCTAAGAAAAGGTAATAATCCACAAGAGACGGTATATTACCTACTCTCAAACGTATGATACCCTAAGCAAAGGTAATAACCCAAAAGATACGGTATGTTACCTACTATAAAACGTATGATAGCCTATGCAACCATCATAACCCAAAAAGATACGGTATATTACCAACTATCAAACGTATGATAGTCTAAGAAAAGGTAATAACCCAAAAGAAATGATATATTACCAACTATCAGACGTATGATTGTCTAAGCAAAGGTAATAACCCAAAAGATACGGTATGTTACCTACTATCAAACGTATGATAGCCTGAGCAAAGGTAATACCCAAAAGACACGGTATGTTACCTAGTATCAAACGTATGATAGCCTAAGCAAAAGTTATAACCCAATAAGATACGGTATATTACCTACTATCAAACGTATGATAGCCTAAGCAAAGGTAATAACCCCAAATATACGGTATATTACGTACTATGAAACGTATGATAGCCTAAGCAAAGGTAATAACCCAAAAAGATACGGTATATTACATACTATCAAACGTATGATAGCCTAAGCATTGGGAATAACCCAAAAGATACGGTATATTACCTACTATCAGTCGTATGATAGCCTAATCAAAGGTAATAACCCAAAATATACAGTATATTACCTACTATCAGATGTGTGATTGTCTAAGCAAAGGTAATAAGCGAAAAGATACGGTATGTTACCTACTATCAAAAGTATGATAGCCTATGCAAAGGTAATAACCCACAAGAGACGGTATATTACCTACTATCAAACGTATGATACCCTAAGCAAAGGTAATAACCCAAAAGATACGGTATATTACTTACTATCAAACGTATGATACCCTAAGAAAAGGTAATTATCCACAAGAGACGGTATATTACCTACTATCAAACGTACGATACCCTAAGCAAAGGTAATAACCCAAAAGATACGGTATATTACTTACTATCAAACGTATGATATTCTAAGCAAAGGTAATAACCCCAAAGATACAGTATATTACCTACTATCAAACATATGATTTTCTAAGCAAAGGTAATAACCCAATAAGATACGGTATATTACCTACTATTAAACGTATGATAGCCTAATCAAAGGTAATAACCCAAAACATACAGTATATTATCTATTATCAGATGTATGATTGTCTAAGCAAAGGTGATAAACCAAAAGATACGGTATGTTACCTACTATCAAAACTATGATAGCCTAAGCAAAGGTAATAACCCACAAGAGACGGTATATTACCTACTATCAAACGTATGATACCCTAAGCAAAGGTAATAACCCAAAAGATACAGTATATTACCTACTATCAAACGTATGATACCCTAAGAAAAGGTAATAACCCAAAAGATACGGTATATTACCTACTATCAAACGTATGATTGTCTAAGCAAAGCTAATAACCCAAAAGATACAGTATGTTACCTACTATCAAACGTATGATAGCCTAAGCAAAGGTAATAACTAAAAAAGATACGGTAAATTACCTACTCTCAAACGTACGTGGGCCTAAGCAAAGGTAATAACCCAAAAGATACGATATATTACCTACTATCAGACGTATGATAGCCTAAGTAAAGGTAATAACCCAAAATATACGATATATTACCTACTATCAGATGTATGATAGCCTAAGCTTAGGTAATAACCCAAAAAATGTGGTATATTACCTACTATCAGGCGTATGATGGCCTAAACAAAGGTAATAACCAAAAAAGATATGATATATTACTTACTATCAAACGCATGATAGCCTAAGCAAAGGTAATAACCCAA
Organism: Lathyrus sativus; assembly: GCA_963859935.3. NCBI lineage: Eukaryota > Viridiplantae > Streptophyta > Magnoliopsida > Fabales > Fabaceae > Lathyrus > Lathyrus sativus. Next base: position 311,160,814 of record OZ012737.1, read on the forward strand.
AAGATACGATATATTACATACTACCAAACGCATGATAGCCTAAGCAAAGGTAATAACCCAAAAGATATGGCATATTACCTACTATCAAACGCATGATAGCCTAAGCAAAGATAATTACCCACAGGATACGGTATATTACCTACTATCAAACGTATGATAGCCTAAACAAAGGTAATAACCCACAAGAGACGGTATATTACCTACTATCAAATGTATGATACACTAAACAAAGTTAATAACCCAAAAGATACAGTATATTACCTACTATCAAAGGTATGATACCCTAAGAAAAGGTAATAACCCAAAAGATACGGTATATTACCTACTATCAAACGTATGATTGTCTAAGCAAAGCTAATAACCCGAAAGATACGGTATGTTACCAACTATCAAACGTATGATAGCCTTAGCAAAGGTAATAACCCAAAAGAGACGGTATGTTACCTAGTATTAAACGTATGATAGCCAAGCAAAAGTAATAACCCAATAAGATATGGTATATTACCTACTATCAAACGTATGATAGCCTAAGCAAAGGTAATAACCCCAAAGATACGGTAGTTACCTACTATCAAACGTATGATAGCCTAAGCAAATGCAATAACCTAAAAAGATACGGTAGATTAGCTACTATCAAATAAATGATAGCCTAAGCTTAGGGAATAACCCAAAAGATATGGTATATTACTTACTATCAGTCGTATGATAGCCTAAGCAAAGGTAATAACCCAAAACATACGGTATATTACCTACTATCAGACGTATGATTGTCTAAGCAAAGGTAATAACCTAAAAGATACGGTATGTTTTCTACTATCAAACGTATGATAACCTAAGCAAAGGTAATAACCCAAAAGAGATGGCATGTTACCTAGTCTCAAATGTATGATAGCCTAAGCTTAAGTAATAACCCAATAAGATTCGGTATATTACCTACTATCAAACATATGATAACTTAAGCAAAGATACGGTATGTTACCTACTATGAAACGTATGATAGCCTAAGCAAAGGTAATAACCCAAAAATATAGAGTATATTACCTACTATCAAATGTATGATAGCCTAAGCATAGGGAATAACCCAAAAGATACGGTATGTTACCTACTACAAAACGTATGATAGCCTATGCAACCATAATAACCCAAAAAGATATGGTATATTACCTACTATCAGTCGTATGATAGCGTAACAAAGGTAATAACCCAAAAGATACGGTATGTTACCTACTATCAAAATTATGATAGCCTAAGCAAAGGTAATAACCCACAAGAGACGGTATATTACCTACTATCAAACGTATGATACCCTAAGCAAAGGTAATAACCCAAAAGATACGATATATTACCTACTATCAAGCGTATGATACCCTAAGAAAAGGTAATTATCCACAAGAGACGGTATATTACCTACTATCAAACGTATGATACCCCAAGCAAAGGTAATAACCCCAAAGATACAGTATATTACCTACTATCAAACGTATGATTGTCTATGCAAAGATAATAACCCAATAAGATTTAGTATGTTACCTACTTTCAAACGTCTGATAGCCTAAGCAAAGGTAATAACCCAAAAGATTTAGTATGTTACCTACTTTCAAACGTCTGATAGCCTAAGCAAAGGTAATAACCAAAAAAGATACGGTAAATTACCTAGTATCAAACGTACGTGGGCCTAAGCAAAGGTAATAACCCAAAAGATACGATATATTACCTACTATCAGACGTATGATAGCCTAAGTAAAGGTAATAACCTAAAACATACGGTATATTACCTACTATCAGATGTATGATAGCCTAAGCTTAGGTAATAACCCAAAAAAATGCGGTATATTACCTACTATCAGGCGTATGATGGCCTAAACAAAGGTAATAACCAAAAAAGATATGATATATTACTTACTATCAAACGCATGATAGCCTAAGCAAAGGTAATAACCCAAAAGATACGATATATTACATACTACCAAACGCATGATAGCCTAAGCAAAGGTAATAACCCAAAAGATATGGCATATTACCTACTATCAAACGCATGATAGCCTAAGCAAAGATAATTACCCACAGGATACGGTATATTACCTACTATCAAACGTATGATAGCCTAAACAAAGGTAATAACCCACAAGAGACGGTATATTACCTACTATCAAATGTATGATACACTAAACAAAGTTAATAACCCAAAAGATACAGTATATTACCTACTATCAAAGGTATGATACCCTAAGAAAAGGTAATAACCCAAAAGATACGGTATATTACCTACTATCAAACGTATGATTGTCTAAGCAAAGCTAATAACCCGAAAGATACGGTATGTTACCAACTATCAAACGTATGATAGCCTTAGCAAAGGTAATAACCCAAAAGAGACGGTATGTTACCTAGTATTAAACGTATGATAGCCAAGCAAAAGTAATAACCCAATAAGATATGGTATATTACCTACTATCAAACGTATGATAGCCTAAGCAAAGGTAATAACCCCAAAGATACGGTAGTTACCTACTATCAAACGTATGATAGCCTAAGCAAATGCAATAACCTAAAAAGATACGGTAGATTAGCTACTATCAAATAAATGATAGCCTAAGCTTAGGGAATAACCCAAAAGATATGGTATATTACTTACTATCAGTCGTATGATAGCCTAAGCAAAGGTAATAACCCAAAACATACGGTATATTACCTACTATCAGACGTATGATTGTCTAAGCAAAGGTAATAACCTAAAAGATACGGTATGTTTTCTACTATCAAACGTATGATAACCTAAACAAAGGTAATAACCCAAAAGAGATGGCATGTTACCTAGTCTCAAATGTATGATAGCCTAAGCTTAAGTAATAACCCAATAAGATTCGGTATATTACCTACTATCAAACATATGATAACTTAAGCAAAGATACGGTATGTTACCTACTATGAAACGTATGATAGCCTAAGCAAAGGTAATAACCCAAAAATATAGAGTATATTACCTACTATCAAATGTATGATAGCCTAAGCATAGGGAATAACCCAAAAGATACGGTATGTTACCTACTACAAAACGTATGATAGCCTATGCAACCATAATAACCCAAAAAGATATGGTATATTACCTACTATCAGTCGTATGATAGCGTAACAAAGGTAATAACCCAAAAGATACGGTATGTTACCTACTATCAAAATTATGATAGCCTAAGCAAAGGTAATAACCCACAAGAGACGGTATATTACCTACTATCAAACGTATGATACCCTAAGCAAAGGTAATAACCCAAAAGATACGATATATTACCTACTATCAAGCGTATGATACCCTAAGAAAAGGTAATTATCCACAAGAGACGGTATATTACCTACTATCAAACGTATGATACCCCAAGCAAAGGTAATAACCCCAAAGATACAGTATATTACCTACTATCAAACGTATGATTGTCTATGCAAAGATAATAACCCAATAAGATTTAGTATGTTACCTACTTTCAAACGTCTGATAGCCTAAGCAAAGGTAATAACCCAAAAGATTTAGTATGTTACCTACTTTCAAACGTCTGATAGCCTAAGCAAAGGTAATAACCAAAAAAGATACGGTAAATTACCTAGTATCAAACGTACGTGGGCCTAAGCAAAGGTAATAACCCAAAAGATACGATATATTACCTACTATCAGACGTATGATAGCCTAAGTAAAGGTAATAACCTAAAACATACGGTATATTACCTACTATCAGATGTATGATAGCCTAAGCTTAGGTAATAACCCAAAAAAATGCGGTATATTACCTACTATCAGGCGTATGATGGCCTAAACAAAGGTAATAACCAAAAAAGATATGATATATTACTTACTATCAAACGCATGATAGCCTAAGCAAAGGTAATAACCCAAAAGATACGGTATATTACCTACTACCAAACGCATGATAGCCTAAGCAAAGGTAATAACCCAAAAGATACGGTATATTACCTACTATCAAACGCATGATAGCCTAAGCAAAGATAATTACCCACATGATACGGTATATTACCTACTATCAAATGTATGATAGGCTAAACAAAGGTATTAACCCAAAAGAGACGGTATATTACCTACTATCAAACGTATGATACCTTAAGCAAAGGTAATAACCCAAAAGATACAGTATATTACCTACTATCAAACGTATGATACCCAAGGAAAAGGTAATAACCCAAAAGATACGGTATATTACCTACTATTAAACGTATGATTGTCTAAGCAAAGCTAATAAACCAAAATATATGGTATGTTACCTACTATCAAACGTATGATAGCCTAAGCAAAGGTAATAACCTAAAAGAGACGGTATGTTACCTAGTATTAAACGTATTGTAGCCTAAGCAAAAGTAATAACCCAATAAGATATGGTATATTACCTACTATCAAACATATGATAGCTTAAGAAAAGGTAATAACCCCAAAGATACGGTATGTTACCTACTATGAAACGTATGATAGCCTAAGCAAAGGTAATAACCCAAAAAGATACAGTATATTACCTAGTATTAAATGTATGATAGCCTAAGCATAGGGAATAACCTAAAAGATACGGTATGTTACCTACTATAAAATGTATGATAGCCTATGCAACCATTAAAACCCAAAAAGATACGGTATATTACCGACTATCAAACGTATGACAGTCTAAGCAAAGGTAATAACCCAAAAGATACGATATATTACCTACTATTAGACGTATGATTGTCTAAGCAAAGGTAATAACCCAAAAGATACGGTATGTTACCTACTATCAAACGTATGATAGCCTGAGCAAAGGTAATAACCCAAAAGAGACTGTATGTTACCTAGTATCAAACGTACGATAGCCTAAGAAAAAGTAATAACCCAATAATATACGGTATATTACCTACTATCAAACGTATGATAGCCTATGCAAAGTTAATAACCCCAAAGATACGGTATGTTACCTACTATCGAACGTATGATAGCCTAAGCAAAGGTAATAACCTAAAAAGATACGGTATATTACCTACTATCAAACCTATGATAGCCTAAGCATTGGGAATAACCCAAAAGATATCATATATTACCTACTATCAGTTGTATGATAGCATAATCAAAGGAAATAACCTAAAAGATACAATATATTACCTAACATCAGACGTATGATTGTCTAAGCAAAGGTAATAACCCAAAAGATATGGTATGTTACCTACTATCAAACCTATGATAGCCTAAGCAAAGGTAATAACCCACAAGAGATGGTATATTACCTACTATCAAACGTATGATACCCTAAGCAAAGGTAATAACCCAAAAGATACGGTATATTACCTACTATCAAATGTATGATACCCTAAGAAAAGGTAATAATCCAAAAGGGATAGTATATTAATTAATATCAAACGTATGATACCCTAAGCAAAGGTAATAATCCAAAAGATTCGGTATATTACTTACTACCAAACGTATGATAGCCTAAGCAAAGGTAATAGCCCCAAAGATACAGTATACTACCTACTATCAAACATATCATTGTCTAAGAAATGGTAATAACCCAAAAGAAACAGTATGTTACCTACTATCAAACGTATAATAGCCTAAGAAATGGTAATAACCCAAAACATACGGTATATTACCTACTATCAGATGTATGATAGCCTAAGCTTAGGTAATAACCCAAAAAATGCGGTATATTACCTACTATTGGGCGTATGATGGCCTAAACAAAGGTAATAACCAAAAAAGATACGATATATTACTTACTATCAAACGCATGATAGCCTAAGCAAAGGTAATAACCCAAAAGATACGGTACATTACCTACTACCAAACGCATGATAGCCTAAGCAAAGGTAATAACCCAAAAGATACGGTATATTACCTACTATCAAACGGATGATAGCCTAAGGAAAGATAATAACACACATGATAAGGTATATTACCTACTATCAAACGTATGATAGCCTAAGCAAAGGTAGTAACCCACAAGAGACGGTATATTACCTACTATCAGACGTATGATACCCTAAGCAAAGGTAATAACCCAAAAGATACAGTATATTACCTACTATCAAACGTATAATACCCTAAGAAAAGGTAATAACCCAAAAGATACGGTATATTACCTACTATCAAACGTATGATTGTCTAAGCAAAGCTAATATTCCAAACGATATGGTATGTTACCTACTATCAAACGTATGATAGCCTAAAAGCAAAGGTAATAACCCAAAAGAGACGGTATGTTACCTAGTATCAAACGTATGATAGCCTAAGCAAAAGTAATAACCCAATAAGATATGGTATATTACCTACTATCAAACGTATGATAGCCTAAGCAAAGGTAATAACCCCAAAGATACGGTATGTTACCTACTATCAAACGTATGATAGCCTAAGCAAATGTAATAACCTAAAAAGATACGGTATATTACCTACTATCAAATGTATGATAGCCTAAGCTTAGGGAATAACCCAAAGGATACGGTATATTACCTACTATCAGTCATATGATAGCCTAAGCAAAGGTAATAACCAAAAACATACGGTATATTACCTACTATCAGACGTATGATTGTCTAAGCAAAGGTAATAACCCAAAAGATACGGGATGTTACCTACTATCAAACGCATGATAGCCTAAGCAAAGGTAATAACCCAAAAGATACGGTATATTACTTACTACCAAACGTATGATAGCCTAAGCAAAGGTAATAACCCCAAAGATACGGTATATTACCTACTATCAAACGTATGATAGCCTAAGCAAAGGTAATAACATAAAAGACACAGTATGTTACATACTATCAAACGTATGATAGCCTAAGCAAAGGTAATAACCCAAAAAGATTCGGTAAATTACCTACTATCAAACGTACGTGGGCCTAAGCAAAAGTATTAACCCAAAAGATACGATATATTACCTACTATCAGATGTATGATAGCCTAAGAAAAGGTAATAACCTAAAACATACGATATATTACCTACTATCAGATGTATGATAGCCTAAGCTTAGGTAATAACCCAAAAATAACCGTATATTACCTACTATCAGGCGTATGATAGCCTAAACAAAGGTAATAACCAAAAAAGATACGATATATTACTTACTATCAAAGGCATGAAAGGCCTAAGCAAAGCTAATAACCCAAAAGATACGGTATATTACCTACTATCAAACGCATGACAGCCTAAGCAAAAGTAATAACCGAAAAGATACGGTATATTACCTACTATCAAACGCATGGTAGCCTAAGCAAAGATAATAATCCACAAGATACAGTATATTACCTACTATCGAACGTATGATAGGATAAGCAAAGGTAATAACCTACAAGAGACGATATATTACCTACTATCAAACGTATGATACCCTAAGCAAAGGTAATAACCCAAAAGACACAGTATGTTACCTACTATCGAATGTCTGATAGCCTAAGCAAAGGTAATAACCAAAAACGATACGGTAAATTACCTACTATCAAACGTACGTGGGCCTAAGCAAAGGAAATAACCCAAAAGATATGATATATTACCTACTATCAGACGTATGATAGCCTAAGCAAAGGAAATAACCCAAAACATATGGTATATTACCTACTATCAGATGTATGATAGCCTAAGCTTAGGTAATAACCTAAAAAATACGGTATATTACCTACTATCATGCGTATGATAGCCTACACAAAGGTAATAACCAAAAAAGATACGATATATTATTTACTATCAAACGCATGATAGCCTAAGCAAAGGTAATAACTCAAAAGATATGGTATGTTACCTACTATCAAACGCATGATAGTCTAAGCAAAGGTAATAACCGAAAAGATACAGTATATTACCTACTATCAAACGCATGGTAGCCTAAGCAAAGATAATAATCCATAAGATACGGTATATTACCTACTATCGAATGTATGATAGGATAAGCAAAGGTAATAACCTACAAGAGACGGTATATTACCTACTATCAAACGTATGATACCCTAAGCAAAGGTAATAACCCAAAAGATACGGTATATTACCTACTACCAAACGTATGATAGCCTAAGCAAAGTTAATAACCCAAAAGATACAGTATGTCACCTAGTATCAAACGTCTGATAGCCTAAGCAAAGGTAATAACCGAAAAAGGTACGGAAAATTACCTACTATCAAACGTACGTGGGCCTAAGCAAAGGAAATAACCCAAAAGATACGATATATTACCTACTATCAGACGTATGATAGCCTAAGCAAAGGTAATAACCCAAAACATATGGTATATTACCTACTATCAGATGTATGATAGCCTAAGCTTAGGTAATAACCCAAAAAAAGCGGTATATTACCTACTATCAGGCGTATGATAGCCTAAACAAAGGTAATAACCAAAAAAGATACGAGATATTACCTACTATCAAACGCAGGATAGCCTAAGCAAAGGTAATAACCCAAAAGATACAGTATATTACGTACTACCAAACGCATGATAGCCTAAGCAAAGGTAATAACCCAAAAGATATGGTATATTACCTACTATCAAACGCATGATAGCCTAAGCAAAGATAATAACCCACATGATACGGTATATTACCTACTATCAAAGGTATGATAGCCTAAGCAAAGGTAATAACCCACAAGAGACGGTGTATTACCTACTATCAGACGTATGATACCCTAAGCAAAGGTAATAACCCAAAAAATGCGGTATATTACCTACTATCAGGCGTATGATGGCCTAAACAAAGGTAATAACCAAAAAATATACGATATATTACCTACTATCAAACGCATGATAGCCTAAGCAAAGGTAATAACCCAAAAGATACAGTATATTACGTACTACAAACGCATGATAGCCTAAGCAAAGGTAATAACCCAAAAGATACGGTATACTACCTGTTATCAAACGCATGATAGCCTAAGCAAAGATAATAACCCACATGATACAATATATTACCTACTATCAAACATATGATACCCTAAGAAAATTTAATAACCCAAAAGATACGGTATATTACCTACTATCAAACGTATGATTGTCTAAGCAAAGCTAATAACCCAAAAGATATGGTATGTTACCTACTATAAAACGTATGATAGCCTAAGCAAAAGTAATAACCCAAAAGAGACGGAATGTTACCTAGTATCAAACGTATGATAGCCTAGGCAAAAGTAATAACCCAATAAGATATGGTATATTACCTACTATCAGACGTATGATAGCCTAAGCAAATGTAATAACCCCAAAGATACGGTATGTTACCTACTATCAAACGTATGATAGCCTAAGCAAATGTAATAACCTAAAAAGATACGGTATATTACCCACTATCAAATGTATGATAGCCTAAGCTTAGGGAATAACCCAAAAGATACGGTATATTACCTACTACCAGTCGTATGATAGCCTAAGCAAAGGTAATAACCCAAATCATACGGTATATTACCTACTGTCGCTTCCGCGAAAATAATGTGCCGGCAAAACAGAAGAGCCGCCACCTTTCGTTATTTATCCCTCAGAACGGGAAAGGAAACGATCGGAAAAACCTGACGAAAAGTTATAAGACAAGGTCATCGCACTTTATGCCTACGTATTCTCATCAAAGAATGAGAAATCAGAGTCAACGTAGTTCGACTAACTATGGGTGATGGGGAAGGTGGAGGTGGCTCGCCAATACGTCAGTGTTGTGCCTACGTACTCTCAACAAGCTTGAGAGATCAGAGCTTACGTAGTTCGGGATAATACGGATTACGGGAATTCAGATTCATCTGTTTTTTCGAGTAGGGTTAACAAACAGTTCCAGCAGTTTGGCGTACACAGCTCGACCCTTGGAGACTTATGCGTTACCGTTTGCGGTAGAACTGGGAGTTAACGACACTCTTTTCTTCAGAAAAGCTTCCTTTGAATTATGGGCCCACGGCGCAAAAAGGTTTGAAGTTTGTTTTTTGAATTTTACGGAAGAACTGTTTTTTATGGATGTTTGCAACTAATATCGCACTAGAGACTATGACCTGAGAGTGAATGTGTCGCATGTCACCCAAAGGGTGCCATACTAAACATCCGAACTGTTGAAAAGAAACTCTCCAACAATCCTTTCTCAGATAACTTAAGGCTCGTAACGTACGACGTCAGTTAACCTTTATTACTGTATTTTAATTTGTTTTGAGATGAGAAGAGAGAACGAACAGGTTCAACTAAGGGGAGACTATCAAGTCCTAATGTTGTCATGCCAAGGATTCATCCTATGGTTGAGGTTTGAAACAGGGGACTCCTAGAAGTTATCATGCATAGGTTTCAACCTAAAGTTCTAATCATCACTTCCTTATCAAAGGAAGTGAGATTCCTAGGGGATCATGTCAATGATAAACAGAAACAGATAAAGCATCAGCTTAAACAGTAAACAGTAAACGGCTGTAAAATGCATGCAATGTAAGTGAGGGAGGAAATGTGTGTGGGGTATCAGCCTCCACAAGCTCATCTCAACCTCAAGCCAGATATGAATAACTGCAATCATAAAGAGGAATAAAATGCCATCAAGCGAAATATGAGTAACTGCAATCATACAGTAGAAATAAACTGCTATCAAGCAAAATAACAAACCACATAGGCAAGGGAGCTGGGCTCTACCAAATACCCGCAAGCAAAGCCATACAGTAAAAATACAAGCAGAGAGAGCAACTCAACCTCTAATGCAATCATGCTCCTAGCTTACATCAGTCTAGATATGGACTTATTCTAATGCATCAAGCAGATCAAACAAGTCACATCAATACAGTTGCACAGAAAGCAAACAGACAGGAAAGGAAACAGATCAACAGCTTCCACAACTTCACAACAAAGCAATCTCCTGACAGCAGTTCAGTCCTCAGACTTCAACCACCCTTCAAGGCTATCATCTTCAATAGCAAGTATCAACTTGCTTCTACAAGCCTCTAACACATCAAACATAAGTATCAACTTATTCCCTCTTCTCCAAGCCTCAGCCCTTTAGTCAATTCCACCTTCAGGCTTCACTCCCAACTGCAAGTATCAACTTGTTCTTTCAGGGACTCAGTGTATCAACATAAGTGCCAACTTATTCTTTCTTCTTCAAGCCTCAGCCCTTCACTCAATCTCAATTTGATCTTCTTCACAAGTGTCCACTTGGTCTTCAAGCTTCAGCTCTCTCTTCTTTACCAGTATCAACTTGTTCCTCTTCATCTACAAGCTTCAGCTTCAGAAGGTATTCCTCAAACACACAGAAGTATCAACTTCATCCTTCAATCTTCTTCAAGCAAGGAACTCCATCCTATAAAAAGGGAGAAATATTCATCTATCAAGAGCTAATTTGGGATGATTGGTAGCAGAGTGAAGATCAAAGGTCACCACTAAGCATCCTGTCATCAGAGAAAGGGACCCTCAAAGGTTCTACCAACTTGCAAGGAGCCACACATCCTACCAAAGGAGGAATGAGGCCTTTACAAGGGGACCTTACATCATAGGGAAGAATGGAATTGATCAACATATTCCATGTTTATGAAGAATGAGAATCTATCTAGAAACTCTGCCTACAAACCCTAATCTTAACACCTAATCAACACCACACCAAAAGAAGGGAAGATCTTGACATCCAAGCTTCTTCAAGCAATCCATGGTAGCCCAAGCTTATCTTCATCATCATCCAAGAACAAGCAAAGCAAAACCCTAATCTAAGGGAACTAAAGAGGTCAATCTAGTTGGATTAATGCATTAGAATCATCTAAAACTAGCACTTAAACTAAAATCAACCTAAAATAGAAAACTACATTGCAAATTCCTACAAAAATTCCTAAAGGATCCTAATTCAATCTTGAATCTATCATACAAAAATCAGAGGTTAAATCATCCACCAAGTTCTAAGAATAAAACCTAAATCACAAGGTATCAACCATAAACCCTAAAAATGGAGCTCCTAAAGTTTCAACCTAGAACTACCACCTATATTCATCACAAAAATGTGAGAAAAATCTATGGGGAGCATGCATATCTATGCTAACTACTCACAAAAAATTAAGGCCAAAATCACCATCACATGATCAAACCAAATTCAACAAAATCAAGCATCAAACATGATTATTTTAATATCAATTAAAATGTAAAAATTCCGATAAAATCAGAAAATGCATGAAATAATAATATTTTTTATCTAAAAAATACTAGATTCAATCATGAATCAATAGCAAAAAGAATGGGATCAATTGAGTTATTTTTCCATTTTTTATGAATTAATCACTAACCATGAATAAAATGGAAAATAAAAGAAAATACAAGGAAAATAAACAAACGCGTGGTGTAGATAGCAAGGCAATCCAGTTCATTTTTGCAATTGGGCCATAAGGGGGGTGTGGGTAGCATCTATGACTTAAGCCCAAAACCACAACTGATTAATGAAACACTGCGTTCCATTTAACTCAGAGTCCTTCACAAATTTCATGCACGCGTGGCCGTTGGATGGGGTCCCCAGTCAAAGTCCAACTATTATCCAATGGCTCTGGGATCATCTTCCCCAATTTAAACTTCTGAAACTCAGGCCACCTGCGCGCCAAAGTCACCGCTGGTGACATTTTCCGATCATCATTTCACAACCCTAACCTGCCATAGAATCCACCATTGGCCACGATTCCTTGATGAAACTTGTCCCAAATTTCCTCAGGAACTCAATCATGCCCTTAATTCAACCTAAAACCTCAAGATTCGCAAGAACAACATCTCACCCAAAAATGGTAACAACTCTAATTGGTCACTAACTCTCATATTAGTGATCTATAAACCTTCCTACATCAATCCACAATGCGTCTAACATCCTAATTCCTCTTAATTCTACCTAATTTAAGCTGGAGATTGAAAGTTACTAACCTGAGAATTTCATGTGCAAAGAGGTAGTAAACCTTCAAATCAATCTCTCAAATGCTCCAGACTCCTTCACTGAATCAATTCAAAGCTTTTGTATGCAATGAAATGGGTGGAAATGCTCTGGATTCTTGGAACCAATTCCGAGTTGCAGGTGGAGAAATATGAGATCAAGAGCACTATTCAGCCACGAATTTGCCTTGATTATGATCTGGAATCATTCACTAGCATACATAGAAGTGATTACAATCAAGAAAATGGAGGGAAAGTGAAGAAAATGGTGTAACCGAATTCAGTTGCAAGCAAGAAATTTTCACACTCAATCTCTCTTCTCTCCGTCAATTATCACCAACCTTGGCCTTGGATCACCTCTATTCAATATATAGAACATGTAGGGATGATCTAGAAAGCTCTAGATCCTTCTAATGAGAAATTCAATTTCTCATGTCATGAAAAGTTCAATCACATGCCATGGTCATACCAATTCTGCTAGCAGCTTGTATTCACCCTCATTCTCTTCCAATTTCTCCCATAATGATATTTTGGATGTGTTTGGATTGAAAGGGACCTTGGTCATGCCTTGAATTTTGGTTTGGCAAATGTTACTTATGATGTAAGTAACTACTTTTCAAAGCAAGTCCACAAATTAAACCTCAAGTCAAAATTGTGGCAATGTCAATGTTCTTAAAATGTGTATTAGAATCAAAATGACATATTACATGCCTTGGTTGGGACATGTAGATCAAAAATACCAATTTCCATCTTTGTTTCATTTGAAAATCCTCCTTATTTTAAGCCATTTTTGTGATTTTGAGCTACAAACAATTAAAACCTCTCATGACCTCTTAGTTAGCCTTATAACATCATTTTGAACAAGTTTGATGTTGAACATTTTCCCATTTGAAGCTTGGAAATAGGGGTTATGGCCTTATGCTTGAAATGACCTATAATCTCCAAATGACCAAAATACCCTTGACTTGTCAAAGCCATAACTTGAGTTCTACAAATCCTATCAAGTACTTCTAGTACTTTCTAGAAAGCTAAGGGGATAAGTAACAACATTCATGTTGACCAAAGGTTCATAGGAATCATCCTTCTAGGGAAAAAGTTTCATGCAAGTTGGACAACTTTCAAGCTCCAAATTCACATACCTCAGGTGACCTATAACTTGTCAAAGTCATAACTTGAGTTCTACAAATCCTATCAAGAACATCAAGCACTCAAATTAAAGCTAATATCATGCTCTACAACATTCATGTTGGGGTAAATATGAGATGACAATCCCATCTCGAGCTAAACTGCCTTGAAGATAGGGGTCATACTAGGGGATTTTACACTGTCAAGCCTTAGAAACCCTAGCTTGAAACTTCTCAAACTCTTCAATCATGATGAGTTGACCTTGGAATCATCCTTAAAAAATCTCAATGCATCAATACATGATCACATGGCCTTTTAATTAGGTCTCAACCTTGTTCAAATCATCAGTTGACTTAGGGTTGACCCAGTCAAACCCTAATTGCACCACTCACAGCTGAGGCTTCTCAATCTTGCACAATGACTTGTCTAGGCCTCAAAGTGATCTTCAACACTTCTCATGAGCTCTCTCAAGACCTCAAGTCCATCTTCATGGCCTCAGAATCATCTGATGGTCTTCCCACAACTCTCAAGTTAGGAGACACACCCTTTTGGCTTCAACCATTCTCTCTGAGGATCTTTTAACTTCTCTGACAAGGATATCAACCCTTGAGCACCTGAATAACCTTCTTAGCTAGCTTCATAGTCTTGTGTAGCTCTTGATTGGCAATCATACCTCTTGATCTCCTGCATACATGTCAATGAAATGCAAATGATAATGCTAATGTGAATGAAATGAAACACAAGCTAGGTAAAGAAAAGTTGGTCAAATTTTGGGGTGCAACACCTACTATCAGACGTATGATTGTCTAAGCAAAGGTAATAACTCAAAAGATACAGTATGTTACCTACTATATAAACCTATGATAGCCTAAGCAAAGGTAATAACCCAAAAGAGATGGTATGTTACCTAGTATCAAACGTATGATAGCCTAAGCAAAAGTAATAAACCAATAAGATACGGTATATTACCTTCTATCAAACATATGATAGTTTAAGCAAAGGTAATAACCCCAAAGATACGGTATGTTACCTACTATCAAAAGATAAGGTATGTTACCTACTATAAAACGTATGATAGCCTAAGCAACCATAATAACCCAAAAAGATACGGTATATTACCGACTATCAAACGTATGATAGTCTAAGCAAAGGTAATAACCCAAAATATACAATATATTACCTACTATCAGACGTATGATAGCCTGAGCAAAGGTAATAACCCAAAAGAGACTGTATGTTACCTAGTATCGAACGTATGATAGCCTAAGCAAAAGTAATAACCCAATAATATATGGTATATTACCTACTATCAAACATATGATAGCCTATGCAAAGATAATAACCCCAAAGATAAGGTATGTTACCTACTATCAAACGTATGATAGCCTAAGCAAAGGTAATAACCTAAAAAGATACGGTATATAACCTACTATCAAACGTATAATACCCTAAGAAAAGGTAATAATCCACAAGAGATTGTATATTACCTACTATCAAACGTATAACCCAAAAGATACGGTATATTACTTACTATTAAACGTATGATAGCCTAAGCAAAGGTAATAACCCCAAAGATACGGTATATTACCTACTATCAAACGTATGATTTTCTAAGCAAAGGTAATAACCCAATAAGATACGGTATATTACCTACTATCAAACGTATGATAGCCTATGCAAAGGTAATAACCCAAAAGACACAGTATGTTACCTACTATCAAACGTATGATAGCCTAAGCAACGGTAATAACCCATAAAGATACGGTAAATTACCTACTATCAAACGTACGTGGGACTACGCAAAGTTAATAACCCAAAAAGATACGGTATATTACCTACTATGAGGCGTATGATAGCCTAAACAAAGGTAATAACCAAAAAATATACGATATATTACTTACTATCAAACGCATGATAGCCTAAGCAAAGGTAATAACCCAACAGATACGATATATTACCTACTATCAAACGTACGTGGGCCTAAGCAAAGGAAATAACCCAAAAGACACGATATATTACCTACTATCAGACGTATGATAGCCTAAGTAAAGGTAATAACCCAAAACATACGGTATATTACCTACTATCAGATGTATGATAGCCTAAGCTTAGGTAATAACCCAAAAAATACGGTATATTACCTACTATCAGGCGTATGATAGCCTACACAAAGGTAATAACCAAAAAAGATACGATATATTACTTACTATCAAACGCATGATGGCCTAAGCAAAGGTAATAACCCAAAAGATACGATATATTACCTACTATCAAATGCATGATAGCCTAAGCAAAGGTAATAACCAAAAAGATACGGTATATTACCTACTATAAAACGCATGGTAGCGTAAGCAAAGATAATAATCTACAAGATACGGTATATTACCTACTATCGAACGTATGATAGGATAAGCAAAGCTAATAACCTACAAGAGATGGTATATTACCTACTATCAAACGTATGATACCCTAAGCAAAGGAAATAACCCAAAAGATACGGTATATTACCTACTATCAAACGTATGATAGCCTAAGCAAAGGTAATAACCCAAAAGATATAGTATGTTACCTACTATCAAACGTCTGATAGCCTAAGCAAAGGTAATAACCAAAAAAGATACGGTAAATTACCTACCATCAAACGTACGTGGGCCTAAGCAAAGGACATAACCCAAAAGATACGATATATTACCTACTATCAGACGTATGATAGCCTAAGCAAAGGTAATAACCCAAAACATACGGTATATTACCTACTATCAGATGTATGATAGCCTAAGCTTAGGTAATAACCCAAAAAATGCGGTATATTACCTACTATCAGGCGTATGATGGCATAAACAAAGCTAATAACCAAAAAAGATACGATATATTACCTATTATCAAACGCATGATAGCTTAAGCAAAGGTAATAACCCAAAACATACAATATATTACGTACTACCAAACTCATGATAGCCTAAGCAAAGGTAATAACCCAAAAGATACGGTATATTACCTACTATCAAACGCGTGATAGCCTAAGCAAAGATAATAACGCACAGGATACGGTATATTACCTACTATCAAACGTATGATAGCCTAAGCAAAGGTAATAACCCACATGAGACGGTATATTACCTACTATCAGACGTATGATAACCTAAGCAAAGGTAATAACCCAAAAAATGTGGTATATTACCTACTATCAGGCGTATGATGGCCTAAAGAAAGGTAATAACCAAAAAAGATACGATATATTACCTACTATCAAACACATGATAGCCTAAGCAAAGGTAATAACCCAAAAGATACAGTATATTATGTACTTCCAAACACATGATAGCCTAAGCAAAGGTAATAACCCAAAAGATACGGTATATTACCTACTATCAAACGCATGATAGCATAAGCAAAGATAATAACCCACATGATACAATATATTACCTACTATCAAACGTATGATACCCTAAGAAAAGGTAATAACCCAAAAGATACGGTATATTACCTACTATCAAACGTATGATTGTCTAAGCAAAACTAATAACCCAAAAAATATTGTATGTTACCTACTATCAAACGTATGATAGCCTAAGCAAAAGTAATAACCCAAAAGAGACAGAATGTTACCTAGTATCAAACGTATGATAACCTAGGCAAAAGTAATAACCCAATAAGATATGGTATATTACCTGTTGCACCCTAAAATTTGCTCAACCTTATTCCTTGGATTTATGTTTCATTATCATTAGCATTTGCATATAGAGTCATGTACATAGACTAACCATCTGCATAGCATAAGCATAGCAAGTCATTCAACAGGGGACCAATCATTATTTTCATCTCTAGAGGCCTAGCAAGAGGTTATTATTCCAATTCAATCTCATTCAAGTCATCAGGAAAGAATTTGAAAGCAAGGAGTTCAGCAGATCAAGCCTTGAGTCCATCTCCTAGCTGAGGGTATCTGAGGATCAACAAGAGGGTTGTGAGCTGTGGAGTGAAGGTATGGAGAGCATCTAGACCTTATGAGAGACTTATAAAGTCATTTGGAGAAGAAAACAAGTCATTGATGAAGGCACAAGAGCTACAGTTGAAGACAGTCAACTAGGGTTTCATCTGGGTCAACCCTAGGTCAACCCTAGGTCAATTGACTGACTTTAAAGGGCATTCAAGGCTATTGGAGAGATGTGGGGATCAACAGTTGACATATGAAGAAGGATATGGAGAAATGGCTAGGAGAATTCAAGAGAAATCAAGGAGAAGAGGAGTTACTAAATTAGGGTTTCTCTGTAAAATCCCCTAGTTTAGGTCAAATTTCCAAGCAAGATAAGTCAAAATGCTAACTTCAAATGGCTTCTTGGCCAACATGAAACTTGTAGAGGATCTCAAGACCTTTAATTTGAGTGGTGGAAGACCTCAAGGAGATTTATAGAACTCAAGTTATGGTCCTTACAAGTTACAGGTCATCTGGGGTGTCTGAATTTTTGTCTGTGAAAGTGACTTGACTTCCAAGCTAGTTTTGCCCCTCAAGGAGATTTCAAATGAATTCTTGGTCAACACAAGAATTGTTCCTCATTGTCTTAGCTTTCTAGAATGGTATGGCATGCCTTCATATGATGTGGAGAACTCAACTTATGGTCTTGACAAGCAAAGGGTATTTTGGGCATTTGTGAATTACAGGTCATTTTAACCTATACCCAAAACTCATACAAGGAGGCCTCAAATGGAAAAACTTACAACATCAAACTTGCTCCAAATGGGATTTTAAGTCTAGAAAGAAGGTCACAAGTTATTGGAGAAGCTCATAGCATGATGTTACAAAATTGGTCAAAATATGAACTAAAATGGCTTATAAAGTGAATAAATTCAAGATGGAAAATGGTTTGGGAGATTTATGAGTCCAAATGGAGACTTCCAATATATGATTTTGAATGGAAAAACAATTCTAAGAACAATGGTTCAGACATTTTTTTGAGTTTAGAAGAAAAAAAAGAAGTTATCTTTGGTTACTTGTAATTGAAGAAACATAACCAAAATGGATCAAAGTTGGAAAACAAGGGAATGTGCAAGATGGATCTAGAATGTTCATATGGGGTCTATATATTCATGAAATGTGCATTGATCAAGGGTTGGCTTCATTTGCACCAAGAGTTTCACAAATCCCCTCATTCTTTTCATTGAAGTTTCATTGTAATTCTCTCAAAATCTTCACAAAATCATCATCCACATTGATTCAATTGTGCTCCATTATCATCATAGATCAGAATTGAAGCAAGGTTTTGGTGATTATCATCCATTTTCGAGTGCCTTTTGCAAGAATATCAAAATTACAATCTCAAGTGGATAGCATAATTCTGGCCAAGTCTCATCCAAAGCTTGCATACAGAATCAAGTTCATCAAGGATTGATCAAGATTCAACACTTAGAAGCTTCAGATCCACATCTTCCATAGCTGTTTTCAAGGTTTCTCATCAGGTAAGTTTTCATTCGATTTGCTTAATTCAGTTAGTTTAGCATGATTATATTAGCTTAGACTTGATCTAGGTGGTTAGGAGATCAAGTAGAATGAATTTGGAGAGGATTGGTGATGGTTGTTAACAGGTGCAACAAACTGTTAGGGCTTGAATCTCTTAGGTTAAGCCATTAGAATCTTAGCTAGATAGCGCAGGTTGATCTCCATTATGCATAGACTAGTTTAGGTTAAGTTTGAGGGAGAAGTGAGATGATGCATCTCAGTGCATATCTATGGTGATCAGATTTTGCTTCGATCGGGTTTGTGGTTGGGGCGAGTTTCAATTCAAACTGATGCTACAGGATTGTAGAGGGAGAGATTTAGCATGATTTTCATGTTCACATCGTGGAGATTGGTTGCCTGTAGAGTGAGAACAGTTAGGTGGAATGTTGCTCGTGCATGAGCTTTCATGGCATCCAAACCCTAATTCTCAGAACCAAGGAAGAAGACACAATCGTGTCCGTTCATCTCATGGTAGACCTTTGACTTAGAAGAAGATCCTAGGGCCAGCATTTAATCTGATTATTGGAGGGAATTTGAGTTGAGGCCAAAACGCGCCGTTTCATTAATTGAAACGGGCGGGCCTGAGTTGAAATGTGTTAATCCCACCCCCCATGTGAGCCCAATTCCAATTTCTAACGTGATTTCGCTGCTATTTTCACCCCTGCGTGGTTTTTTTTTCTTTTCAATAATTCTGAATGAATTCTGGGCCTAGTGTAAGCGCTGTCTGCACCCCCATTGTTGGCCCATCATGGATAATCAACTGGAGCGAATTGATATTCTAACCCCCCTCCCTCATTTTAATTCAATTTTATTTTCTTAATTCCATTTTAATTTTTACCAATTTCATAAATTCATAACTAATTCATAAAAAATGCATTTTAATCCATTCTTTTTGCCATATTTTCATTAAAATGTCTAGAATATTATAGGAAAATAAATTTTCATTTTTAGTTTTATTTCATATTTTTTATATATTTTCTAAATAAATGTCACATTAAATAATTCATTTCATGCATCATTTTTATGATTTTTGTTCTCTCACATGCTTTGATATTTTTTGGTCATTCTTTTTATATTGTTTAGATGAGATGTTAAGCTTGTAGAAATATTTTAGTTCCCATTTTTAGAGGTTAATTTTGGATGATTAATAAATGCTTGAATATCATGAGCAAAACTAGGGTTTTAGGTGACAACTTAGGAGTTTGATTTCATTTCCCTTAGGACTTAGGGTTTGAATAGATTAGTTATGGGACTATAGGGGCTATGGGTAGTTATTAGATCCCTTAGAGAACAGTTAGGATTCCCCTACTGCTATTATTACTGTCTGTATATCTGTTGTCTGGTGTGGTGTGCCCTCTGGGGATTGTTGTTTGTTTGATTGGGTATTGGGTTTGCCTGGGGCCCTGGGGAAGCTGAAGATTTGTGAAGATGAAGCTATTGGAGATTCAAAGATTGAAGATCAACTGTCAGAGTTGAGGAGGAGTTTCTTGCTGGCAGATGCTGAGGAGATTAGGGTTTAGGAGCTAGGCAGAGCTCTAGATTAGAAATTTTGTTTCTCAAACATGGATTGCCTTGTCTGCATCCATTCTTCTCTGTGATTCAGAGTCTCTCTAAGACACTCACCCCCTTCCTTGGGAAGGCTTGGTGATAGTGTCTATGAGATAGAACTCTTGAGAGAAAATGTCTCTTGTGTTAGAAGCAGTCTGTTCACCACCCTTGGTAGTCAACTGGTTGCTTAACACCCAATTCACTCTTGTGACTAATCCCTCATCCTGGAGGTTTGAGCTTGAAGAAAAGCCATTGCAGATAGAAGACTGATGATCAAAACCCTTGCCTGAAGGCCATGGAGGTGGAGATTGATGCTTGTTGAAGCCCATAAATGATTGGAGATTACTTGGAGCCAGATGTTGATTCAGAGCTGCTGATGCTGTTTCTTTTGCTGTTGTATTTCATTTCTGATGTATTGGTTGGTTTTCCTGGCTGTATTGTTTGCTGTCTACCCTGTTGGGTTGAAAGTGAAGCCTGTTCACTTTTGCCTATTGTTTTCTAGGTTCGAGGTTGAGTGGGACTCCCTTGCCTCGCTTGTATTGTTGCATCCATGCATTTTACTGTTTTACTGTATATATCTGATATTGTTTCTGTTTCTGCCTATCCCGTAGGATCTCTGTTTCTCTCTGTGCAAGAGAGGAGCATGATAGACACTAGGTCTTAACCCATGCATGATAACATTAGGTTAGTTTGTTTCCCTTCGCAACCGTAGGTTAGAGTTCTGTCTCTTTCTTTCTCAAAACAAACAGAAAAACACATATAAAGATTTCAAACACAATAAAAGACACTTCTTCCGTAAAAGAATGTGAACTCATCAAGACGTCATTTTTGTCCGCTGGGACTGTTAATCAAAAAAACCTTTTTCAGAAGGAATAAAATCAACCAAGACAGACTTGTGTCGTACGTGGCCCGAACTACGTTTGCTCTGATCTTTCATGCTGTATGAAAGTACGTAGGCATAGGATGTGATATCCTAGCGAGCAACCTTCCCCTCCTTTCCCGTAGGTAGGCGAACTACGTTGACTCTGATTTCTCGTTCCAGACGGGAATACGTAGGCATAAAGTGCGATACTTTGCCGAGTCATTTTTTTATTATTTTCATTTTCTTTTCTTTTAACCCCAGACCTTTAGCGTAGATAGAATAACAACCCATACCCGAAAACAAGCGTGGATCCCGTCGAGTACGACGGACGTGAGGGGTGCTAATACCTTCCCCTTGCGTAACCGACTCCCGAACCCAGGTTTTGGTTGCGATGACCATACCTTTCCCGTGTTGTGCGAGGTTTACTCTGAGCGTTTCCTTTCCCTCCCGTGGGATAAATAACGCACGGTGGCGACTCTTCTGTCAGCCGGCGCCGATTTTCGCAGTAGCGACAGCTGGCGACTCTGCTGGGGATCCAACGTCCCCTGGTTGCTAAGGACTGCGATGGTTCTTATGCATTTGGGATCCAACGTCCCTTAAGAGAGTCAATCCTAACGCTTGTTTTCCCGTCGAGGATTTTGTATGGAGTTATTGTATATTTCTAACCTTGTTTTTTCAGCTTTGTATATGGATTATTATTGCTGTATTTGGGGTGTGACGGGTGTTCTGATATTGAGTGAGAAGCCGGACCTGGGCTTGAGTGCACCTAGAATTAGAGTAGAAATTAGTGGGCGCCCGCTTGCTTTGCTTGCTTTGGTGTCCCATGAAATCTACACTCAGACGAGGTTCCTCTGGTTGGCCTCCTGCCCCTTCCTTTGGTTGGCGTGGGTTGCTGGTTAGTTGGATTGTCGACTCTGGGGACCGATCATTTGGAAGTTGGCTGAGTGAGGCCTCTTCAGGATTTGATGATGCCACTCCTTCTGGGAATCGTATCATCAACCCTGAAAGTCTGTGACGCCGACGACCGCATAGGATGCCGTACCGTGTGCCAGTTATAGGGCCACCCACCTGTAAGGGGATACAGGGTTATGCAGGTAACTAGACCTCCAGATTACCGGTTATTTCTTGATCAGAGATCTTGGTTATTTATGGAGAGTTATGAGGTCTGCCAGAGACCATTTGGAGATTTATTCTGAGGTCTGTCAGAGACCATTGGGAGAGCTATGAGGTCTGTCAGAGACCATTTGGAGATGTGTTCTGAGGTCTGTCAGAGACCAATTATGGATGTGATTTGAGGTCTATCAGAGACCAGTTGGAGTTATGGTTTGAGGTCTGTCAGAGACCAGTGTTGGAGTTTTATTTTAGGTCTATCTGAGACCAGGGTTTGGTGACTTTTGGATGGTCTATCTGAGACCTTTCTTGATTGGGTTCAGGCTATTCAGTTGCAGCTTTGGCCCCTGTTGAATGTTAATTGCATTGCATCCCCGCATATCCATTATCATTTGCATTTCACTAACGTGTGTCTGTGCTGCAGGTGCATTTGCATTTCCCTAGTTCTAGTGCCCAGGCTTCTGAGTATTTGATCATGACTAGCCTAAGGAGAACAGTTGCCTACAAATTGCCTACGCCTGATATTGTTCCTTTACTTGGGTTGATCTCTCTTGCTGATGAGGGTGTTCGTAGGAGCTTCCGGATGAGCTATGGTAGATTACTGAGATTGGTGTGTAAACCTACAGAGGTAGAGTTAGATGGGCTGTATGCTTTGATGCAATTCTACGACCCTGCTTTGAGGTGTTTTACGTTCTCTGACTTTATTATGGGACCAACGCTGGAGGAATACGCTGAGTATGTTGAGCTGCCCGTGCAGAACCAGGTTCCATTCATTCATTATGATGCCAAACCTAAGCCGGAGGAATTGGCAAAAGCCTTGCATGTTGATGCTTCTGAACTTGTGACTACTGTTTCCCGTGGAGTTCCAGGATTCTCATTTCAGTTCTTAGTGGGTAAAGCCCAAGAGTACGCCAAGAATGGGTGCTGGTTTGCTTTCAATGCTGTGTTGGCTTTGTGCATTTATGGCATAGTATTGTTCCCCAATATACCGGATTTTGTGGACTTCGACGCTTTCTACTTGTTTGCCGCTGGTAATCCTGTACCTACCTTACTCGGAGATCTCTACCATTCACTGCATTACAAGAATGAGAAGGGAAGAGGGAAGAATGTTCATCTGTGTGTACCCTTATTGAGTATGTGGTTTGAGAGTCATCTTCCTAAGAGAGGATCTGCTGCAGAGACTACAATTCCAGTTGGTTGGCCAGAACGCTTGATGAGGCTATCGTCGGAAGATATGGAGTGGTTTGATAGAGACCTGTTGGGATCGGAGCTCATCTTCAGTTGTTCCGGTTACCCTAATGTCCCATTGATTGGAAGAAAAGGGTGTATCAACTACAACCCTTCTCTATTCATTCGCCAGTTTGGATATGCGCTGAAGAATCCACCTCAGGAGGAGGAAGTACAGGAATCTCTGTACTTCACAGGTGATTTGAAGGGAGAATTGCTAGCTGAGTTGCAACACGCCTGGACGCGTATTAACCGCAGAGGGAAGCCGTTGTTAGGAAAGAATGACTGTCAGGCCTATGCACCTTATAGAGTTTGGATTCAGGAGAGGGCTAGTCAGTTGAAGATGCCGTTTCCAGATGCACCAATTCTTGATCCTATTCCGGTAGCAGAGCCAACTACTGTTTCTAGAGAAGCATATGAACAGGTTGTGAGGGAGAAAGAAGCTTTGATGAAGATTAATGAAGGGTTAGAGCAAGAGCTAGCCCAGGCACGCAGCGAGAAAAACAAGGCCGTATATGCTTTCCAGCAACAGATTGAGCTGGTAAACAGGTTAGGATCTGAATTGACTGAGGAAAAGAAAAAGCGCGAACGTCTGGGGCAAGAGTTCAGAAGTTCCCATGACATGCTGGAAGCCAAAAAGAAGGCGCTCGACGCAGCACACCGAGAGATATCCTCTTGCAATAAGACTTGGAATGCTACACTCACTAACAACAAGAAGAGGGAAGATAAGCTGAAGCAGCAAATCTCCGACCTCGAAGAAAAGTTGAAGTCTAGCATCAAGAAGTGTGAGGAAGAAGTGATGAACCGGTATAGTGTCCAGCATGCACTGAACAAGGCAATCAAATCCAGAGATGAAGCAGTGTCCCAGAAGCGAAAGCTAGAAGATTGCTTCGGAGAAGCAACATGGGAAGAAACTGCTGAAGATGTACGCCGTGTCCTTAAGAGGAGAAACCAGCTTGTTGAAGGGCTGCTTGACCGACCAAGCCATCCGGAGACTAAGAAGTTGTTAGAGGAGTACCAGACTTTTGGGAGGATTTGATCATTCCATTATTTGTATGCATAGTGCTGACCATCACCAGGATTGTTGGTTGAGGTCATGCCTTCTTTGTACTCTCGGTGATATTGTACCCTGGGCTTATTAATTCTCTCTGCAATATACGAGGCTTTCTATGATTCAGCTCCGATATTCCTATTGTCAGCACCGTCACTGTACCGGCACCTTCGCACTAGAACTGGGGGAATGAACTTCCCTAATGCACAGACACATTGCATTGCATTCATATTCATATTGCATAACAGGTAATCTTTGAATGGTGTCTTATCTCTTGCTCTGCATCAGGTACTTAACAGGATTCCAGATCAACATCTGCACCGCTATTCTACACGATCCAACTGTCGGAAAGTCATGGACCAGATTCAGAACGAGATGCAGGATGTACGCGAGAAGCTCGCCCTCTTCATGCAGACCATGGAAGCTATAGCAAAAGGGCAAGAGAACTTGCAGGCCATGGTCCAGCCCCTGTTGGCTCGCAACGCTGGTCATGGTAACGAAGATCATCAGTCTGTCCGGGTTGATACTGCTCATGGAGACGGCACTCCCACGCCAGTGGCTCCGCCTGTCGTCAATATGAATGCTGCTAACGTCAACAACGCTACCACTGCTGTGAATGGTAACGTCGGAGTTGGAAATGATACTGCTGTCCATAACGCTGGGCTGGGTGATGTCAATGTGGGAGATAATCTCGGAGGCAATGGCTTTGTCAATACAGGGTTCGGGTTTAATGATCAGGGATTCGACAACCCTGGCAAGTATGGCTTTAATGCTCAAGGCTTTGGGCAAGATGGTTATGGTATGGTCAATCAGGGTTACGGAGGCTTTGGCAACGGAAATGGTACTGGATTTATGGCTGGAGGTCCTGCTGGAGGTGTTCAAGGGTACGGCAACAGAGGCCGAGTTCCGGGGATGAACCAAATCAGAGCTGGACGTAATAATGCATATGATGGATACGGGGCTGGAAACGGTATGTGGCAAGAGGATCAACAGGAGGACGCCTTCTCTGGAGGAGGCTTTGAAGGGCCGATGGATGATTCTCAAAAGATTAGAATGCTGGAAGAGCAAATGAAGGGAGTCTTAAATCAGAGTGCTGTGGGTCTGGACATGGCAACAATGGGCTTGGTACCTGGGCTGAGGGTGCCCATTAAATTCAAAGCTCCGGCGTTCGATAAGTACAAAGGAGATACATGTCCGAAGGTGCATGTCCGAGCTTATTACAGAAAGATGTCTGCATACTCCACTGACGAAAGAATGCTCATGCATTTCTTTCAGGATAGTCTATCGGGCCCTTCCTTAGAATGGTACATGGGGTTGGAGCCCACTGATATCAAGACTTGGAAGCAATTAGCAGAGGCGTTCGTAGCCCATTACAAATATAACAGTGACCTGGCACCCAATCGGGTCCAGTTGGCCGGGCTTTCGCAGAAGAAGGGGGAGAGTTTTAAAGAGTACGCGCAAAGGTGGCGCGATATGGCTGCCAGGGTCCGTCCCCCTGTGGAAGATAAAGAAATGAATGACATGTTTGTCGGCACATTCACCGGGCTGTTTCATGATATGTTGTTTCATACGTCTCTGGCTAGTTTTTCAGACCTGATTCTGATGGGTGAAAAGATTGAGCGGAACATTAAGCAAGGAAAGTTCCAAGTTGACGAGTCAGCTGCATCTGGCAGTAATAGGAAAGCTTATGGTGGGCGCCGTCAGGGCGAAGCTAGCGCGGTATTTGGAGGCCGAGGCCGAGGCCGAGGCAGGGGAAGAAATCAATATCGTCAGTCGCAGCAAGTGTCGAGTGTTACTATCCCTTATCAACAGCAACCAATCCAGCAACAACAACAGGTTCAGCAGCAACCAATGCCACAGCAGCAGCAGCCTCAGCAGGGGGCACAGCAAGCTCAACGAAGATTTCAGGGTAGTAAGCCGAGAAGGGTGTTCGAGAAGCCTCCCTCTAACTATGCTGATTTATTGCAGACATTGTTGGGATTGAATCTGGTAGAGAAAAGAACCTTGGCACCGATAACGGGAACTCCCCCGTTCGGTTATGATGCAAATAGGCGCTGTGAGTTTCATTCTGGAGCCCCGGGCCACGATATAGAAGGTTGTCATGCTTTTAAGCACGTTGTGCAGGATCTCTTGGACAACAAGTCTATCAACTTCGGAACGACCGGTGCGAATATAGTCCAGAAACCCATGCCTAATCATGGGGCGAACGCCGTGCTGACTGAGGAAGGTCTGAATCTGATTATGAATGTTGAGGATTTAAAGACGCCGCTGAGCGAAATAAAAAGCCGACTGTTGCAAGGAGGTGTTTACCCGGGTTGTAATGAGTACTGCTTAGATTGTTGGGCCCTGTCTGGGGGGTGTGAGGATTTGAAGAAAGGCATTCAGGCCTTGATTGATGAAGGTGTATTGCAGTTTGATAGAACAGCAACTGATGAGCCGGCAGGGGCAGTAATGGATAATCAGAGTGATGTTGCCACAGTGACAATTCCTAGGAAGACGATCACTATTTCAGCACCAGCTCAGCGACCACCGATTACTATAACTAAAGCCGGGCCAGTCCCGTATGAGAGCACGAAAGCGGTCCCATGGTCATATGGGCTAGAGGTGTATTGTGACGGGATTAAAATCGATGTTAACAAGCAGGCAGCGGAGGTTGTGGATAATGTTGTAGGCTCAGGAGGCATGACGAGGAGTGGCAGGATCTTTATATCTCCTGAAGTGGAAGCCGAAAGGCTAGCGAAAGGAAAGGGGAAAGCGGTGGAGAATGTTCCGATACAAGCAAATGAAAAAGAAGCAGCGTCGAAGGACGTAGAGGAATTCATGCGCTTAATTCGGAAAAGCGATTATAAAATCGTGGAGCATCTGCAGCAAACGCCATCCAAAATATCTATATTGTCATTGCTGTTGTGTTCGGAAGCTCACCGAAACGCTTTGCTGAAAGTCCTGGACACTTCTTTTGTACCACAGGATGTCTCCGTGAACCAGCTAGAAGGAGTATTGGCACATGTAAATGCAGGCCACAGTCTGGGCTTTACTGATTTCGACTTGACTCCGAAAGGAAGGGATCATAATATGGCATTACATGTATCCGTTGAGTGCAGAGGGTCGACAATGTCGCACGTATTGGTTGACACCGGGTCGTCTTTGAATGTGCTGCCTAAGAAGGCTATGATGAAGCTGGATGTTCGAGGGATTTTGTGTACACCAAGTGATTTGGTAGTCAGAGCGTTTGACGGCACGCGGAGAACAGTCTTCGGATCGATTACCTTGCCTCTACAAGTGGGGCCGGAAGTGTTTGCAACGGAGTTTTATATCATGGATATACAGCCTGCGTACAGCTGCTTGCTGGGAAGACCTTGGATTCATGGGGCGGGGGCTGTCACGTCAACCCTGCATCAGAAGTTAAAGTATATGGTCGGAGACAGTGTGGTCACCGTGTGCGGAGAAGAAGACATCCTGGTCAGCCATCTTTCTTCGTTTAAATATGTGGAAGTCGACGGAGAGATCCACGAGACGCCATGCCAGGCATTCGAAGGTTTGCGCATCAAGGACAAGAGTCCCGGACCGAGCAAAGTGCCAGAGATAGCTGTCTCATCGTATAAAGAAGCTCAAGCGCTAGTGAAAGCCGGAGAAGCCAAAGGCTGGGGCAAAGTATTGGACATTCCTGTGAAAATGGACCGGTTCGGACTGGGGTACCGACCGTCGTCATCAGCTCCTTCCGTAGGGGCCCCTCATTTCAGAAAGTCAATCACCATCTCTGCCAGTGGAGTGCGTCATGAATCTGTCAATGCTGCTTCAGAGTCCGATGAAGGGGACAGCGACTGTGATATGGATGCCTGGATTCAGCCAAGCACGCCAGGACAAGGACTGTGCAACTGGTCTATTCAGGAGCTTGTTCCTGTGACTTTTAAACAGTAATGCTTTGCTTTATTAATTGTTGAATAATCTGATGTCTTGCCCGGGGCATCAGGATTTGCTTAGGGCTGTGTTGTTATAAACATTGCCTCGTTAATCATTAAATAAATGGCGTTTTTTCATGTGCAAATACTGTAATCCCTGTCTTTCTTGTTTTGTATTTTTCAATAAAATGGCAATGTGGTTATTCGCTTTATACGCATTTTGAAGCACTTAACCATTCTTTTTGCAGGATAACATTTTCAGATGACATCCTTGAGCCACCTATGACTCGTCCCGACTTCGAACACCCGGTATTCCAGACCGAAGAAGAGGTTGTCGAAGATAGCGACGTTCCTGAAGAACTGTCTTGGTTGGTGAAGCAAGAGGAAAGAGCCATTCTGCCTCACGACGAGGTTATCGAAATTATCAATTTGGGGTCGGAAGGGGTTGAGAAAAATATTCGTATTGGAGCCGCACTGCAGAGTGATATCAAGCGAAAACTGGTTGAAATGCTCCGAGAGTATAATGATGTATTTGCTTGGTCGTATCAAGATATGCCAGGGCTCGATACAGATATGGTTGTGCATCGCCTGCCACTGAAAGAAGATTGCCCGCCAGTTAAACAAAAGCTTCGCAGAACTCGACCAGATATGGCAATGAAGATCAAAGAGGAGGTTCAGAAACAGTGGGACGCTGGTTTCCTGGCTGTGACGAAGTATCCCTCATGGGTTGCTAACATCGTACCGGTGCCAAAGAAAGATGGCAAGGTTCGAATGTGCGTGGATTATAGAGATTTGAATAAAGCAAGCCCAAAAGACGATTTTCCACTTCCTCATATTGACGTGTTAGTTGATAATACTGCTCAGTACTCCGTATTCTCCTTCATGGATGGCTTTTCAGGCTATAACCAAATTAAAATGGCGCCAGAGGATATGGAGAAAACTACTTTCATAACGCCTTGGGGAACATTTTGCTACAAAGTGATGCCCTTTGGTTTGAAAAATGCTGGGGCAACATATCAGCGTGCGATGACGACTCTTTTTCATGATATGATGCATAAAGAGATCGAAGTTTATGTTGACGATATGATTGCTAAATCCCAGACAGAGGAAGAGCATCTGGTGAATCTGTTGAAGTTGTTTAAAAGGCTTAGGAAGTTCAGGCTGAGGCTGAACCCTAACAAATGCACCTTCGGGGTGAGATCGGGTAAACTGCTGGGGTTTATCGTAAGCGAAAGAGGAATAGAGGTCGATCCTGCTAAAATAAGAGCGATTCAAGAAATGCCGACGCCTAAAACAGAAAAAGAGGTGCGCGGGTTTTTAGGGAGGTTGAACTACATTGCCCGGTTCATATCTCACCTAACTGCTACGTGTGAACCACTATTCAAGTTGCTAAAGAAAGATCAAGCTGTAACGTGGAATGATAATTGTCAAAAGGCGTTCGACAAAATAAAGAAGTATCTGCAGGAACCTCCTATTTTGATACCCCCGGTGGCAGGGAGACCCTTGATAATGTATTTGACGGTTCTTGAGGGAAGCATGGGTTGTGTTCTCGGTCAACACGACGAGACGGGGAGAAAAGAGCATGCAATCTATTATCTGAGTAAGAAATTTACAGACTGTGAATCTCGATACTCAATGCTGGAGAAAACTTGTTGCGCGCTAGCCTGGGCCGCCAAGCGTTTGAGGCAATACATGCTGAATCATACAACCATGCTCATCTCGAAGATGGATCCAATCAAATATATATTTGAAAAGCAGGCGTTGTCAGGTAGAATTGCCCGTTGGCAGATGGTCTTGACTGAATATGATATTCAATACGTCTCGCAAAAGGCGATAAAGGGGAGTGTGCTGTCTGAGTATCTGGCGGAGCAGCCTATTGAAGAATACCAATCAATGAGATTTGATTTTCCTGACGAGGATATCATGTATCTCAAGATGAAGGATTGTGAAGAGCCGTTACCAGACGAGGGGCCAGAGCCGGGGTCCCAATGGAAGATGATATTTGACGGAGCTGTGAATGCTTACGGTAGCGGAATAGGGGCAATTATCACTACGCCGCACGGGTCGCACATCCCGTTTACTGCCCGATTGACCTTTGCTGTTACCAACAATGAGGCCGAATACGAAGCTTGTATAATGGGGCTTGAAGAGGCCATTGATTTGCGAATCAAACATTTAGACGTATACGGAGACTCAGCTCTGGTAGTGAATCAGATCAAAGGGGAATGGGAGACACGGCAGCCCAATTTGATACATTATATGAATTATGCAAGGAGATTGTTGCCTTTCTTCGACAAAGTTGAATTGCATCATGTGCCGCGGGCAGAAAATCAAATGGCTGACGCCCTTGCCACCTTGTCTTCCATGTACAAGGTCAATTTCTGGAACGAAGCTCCCCAAATCACTATCTCTCGGTTGGACAGGCCAGCTTATGTATTTGCTATTGATGAAGCATCTGATGGCAAACCGTGGTATTTTGATATCCTTAATTTCCTGAAGAATAAAGAGTATCCGGCTGGGGCATCCAGTCAAGATCAGAAAACTCTCAGGAGATTAGCGGGTAATTTCTACTTGAACCCGGATGGCGTCTTGTACAGAAGAAACCACGACTTGGTGTTGTTGCGTTGTGTAGACGAGAAAGAGGCAAAGCTTCTCATGGAGGAAATTCACGAAGGTGCATTTGGCACGCATGCTGGTGGGCATGCTATGACGAGAAAACTGCTGAGGGCAGGTTACTTTTGGCTGACGATGGAAACTGATTGTTTCAAGTTCGCAAGAAAGTGCCACAAGTGCCAAATATACGCTGACAAGATACATGTGCCTCCGAGTCCTCTGAATGTGATGTCATCTCCATGGCCATTCTCGATGTGGGGAATCGATATGATTGGAAAGATTGAGCCGACGGCTTCTAACGGGCATCGGTTCATCCTCGTAGCAATCGATTATTTCACCAAGTGGGTGGAAGCAGCGTCTTACGCAAATGTAACGAAGCAAGTGGTGGCTAGATTCATCAAGAGAGATATCATTTGCCGATATGGGATTCCCGAGCGGATAATCACGGATAATGGTTCTAATCTGAACAACAAAATGATGAAGGAGCTCTGTCAGAATTTCAAGATCGAACATCACAACTCCTCCCCTTACCGACCCAAGATGAATGGCGCTGTCGAAGCGGCCAATAAGAATATCAAGAAGATCGTCCAGAAAATGGTGGTGACGTATAAGGATTGGCACGAGATGCTACCTTTCGCTTTGCACGGTTATCGTACGACGGTACGCACATCAACCGGGGCAACTCCGTTCTCGTTGGTATACGGAATGGAGGCGGTATTACCATTGGAAGTTGAGATCCCTTCTCTGAGGGTATTGCGAGACGTTCAGCTGGACGAGGCAGAATGGGTAACGAATAGATTGAACCAACTGAGTTTGATGGATGAGAAGAGGCTAGCTTCTCTGGCATACGGTCGTTTGTACCAAAGACGAATGAAGAAAGCGTACGACAAGAAGATACTTCCGCGAAGCTTTCAGACGGGCGACCTTGTGCTGAAAAGGATTCTCCCGCCGCAAGCAGATCACAGGGGCAAGTGGACCCCCAACTACGAAGGGCCATACGTTGTCAGTAAGGTCTTTTCAGGGGGAGCTTTGTTGCTGTCCACCATGGACGGGGAAGACTTTGCATCACCTGTGAATTCGGACGCGGTTAAAAAATACTTTGCTTAAAATAGACCCGCTGGACAGAAAAAAGAGAGTCCAGGCAAAAACGGGGCATCCTGGCGAACCAAAAACAGAATGAAAGGTTCGGGCAAAAGTTAGGGATAAAATTGAAAAAAATGTACACCCGCGAAGTTGAAAACCTACACTGGGCGGCTTCGGCAAAAAAGGGTATCCCGGTGAACTGAAAACCCGTAAAGGGCGGTTCACGCAAAAGTTAGGGATGTGAAAAGCAAATGACTGCGGTCCGAATTTGATATTCAATGAGCATCAGTGCGGGAGAATATGTTTGAGGAGTCAGTTATCGGATACAACCTCTTCAGAAGTGGGGATACCGGGAAAGTATAAGAGTTGGACGAGTCATGGGAGGATCAGTTCGTGGTGTTCATCTGCATCCAGTTGCCGACATGTGTACAAAATTTAATTTGTCAATATTTATGCTTCTTGTGAATACTTGCATACTTGTATATTTGCTTTGCGTAGCTTCCTCTTTTCAGGAGTTACATCCCGTGTACAAAAACTCCGCCCATTCAGGGGCCCAATCAATGAAAATGTGTTATTCAGTACTTGATGCCTGTTCTTTACTGTTTTGCGCATGAGAAAACGCCTAAGTTTGATGAAACTAACATGAGTATAACATCATTGGCCCTTGCCAACAATTGCTAAAGCTTTGAATTAACTGAGTGTAACGTCACTAACCTGGATTGACTTGATTGCATAGGCTTGTCGTGTCTTGTTTGTGTTGTTGCAGGTTTCATAATCACACGAGGAGGATAATCAAAAGATTGTGTTAACGAATGACTCAGGCCCCGCGCAGGTCACGCATGTTCTTCCTGAAGAAGGATAGAATTCTCCAGCTAGCCGTAGCTTATCCAAAGGACGTGCTCCAGAGAAGTTACTCGTCTTCAGCAGAGTTTAGTGATTCCGAGATCGTAGGGCTGTATTCAGACAGGTTCATCTCCCCCCGCAGGGTCATGCATTCTCCCCCAGCAGGGTCAGTTAATTTTCCCCAAGAGAATCCAGCCATCCCCAGCGGAGTTCTCTTTTCAGTAAGTGTTTTCATTCCTTCCAGTGGAACTCGAAGATTAAGACTCTCTCAGGCAGAGTCGATGGTGGTTCCTGTCACTTATTTTGTCAGAGATACCGTGTGATATCGGTTCACTCTCCAGCAGAAGATCAATCATACCAGGCGCATCTGCTATTCCCCAGCAGAGTTATATTCCCCAGCAGGGGGTTACCTCAGCAAGGTGTTTGGTTTGAGTTATATTCCCCAGCAGGGGGTTACTTCAACAAGACGTGTGGTTTGAGTTCCCAACTTCCCCAGCAGGGTCGACTTCACCCTACCAGCATTTATTTTGCTGGAATAATTTTGTAGCATCAGGCTATCCCCGGCGAGTCGGCGTTATCCTTCCAGCATTTATTTTGCTGCAGCAGTTTCTGTACTCTAGTAGTTCAGGTGGAGAGAGCTCTTGCTCAAATAAATCACCAAACATTCAAGATCTCGGCAGGAGATATCCAATGTCAGTTTTGGCTGCATTCCCCACAGAGTTATCATGAGAGTCTCTTTGTATCCAGCAGAGTCATTTATGCAAATGTCTCTTATTTTCCCCAGCCAAAGTGGCCAGGATAAGAATCTCCTTATCCCCAAGCAGAGTTATTCGTCATCAAAAGGTTTCATGAACCAGAATTTCAGAAGTGGCCTCCGGGCATCAGAGCAGGCGTCCGATAGTTGGTTTTCAGACATCCCCAGTAGAGTTCATCTCGAAGTCGCTGTCACGTCAGTGCTAAGAAGTTTGTGGGTGAGGATCATTGAAGAACCAAGTCCTAACGTGGACGATTTATTCCTATATTGACGGGATTTCTTCAAAAGTGGGCGTCCTAGCGTGGACAGATTTGATTTCTCGGTATTGATCGAATGTGAAATCCTGACGTGGACAAGATTGGTTACTCTTCGTGTTGGTGCCCTGACGTGGATCATTTGTTTCCAGCAGATATCTTTATTCGTAATGGTGAAATGTGCGTCCTGACGTGGGCAAGTTTGTAGTTCTTTGTGATGACAAGATACAAGAATCCTGACGTGGACAAATTTATCCTTCTTCGTGTTGTTGACAAAGTGTAAGTCCTAACGCGGATATTTCCCCAGCAAGTCGAAGACGCGTGAGTCCTTACGTGGACAAGTCTTATTTCCTCAGTGAGTCGAAGACGCCTGAGTCCTAACGTGGACAAATCAAGACGAGATCAGTGTCCTAACGCGGACAGATCAAAGAGATTATTATTCCTAACGTGGAAAGATGTAGTCCTTACGCGGACATATCAACAGAAGTGATTCCTAACGTGGAAAGACGGAGATTCCTAACGCGGAAAAGATGGAGTCCATACGCGGACGTATCAGAAGATAGTTTCCTTACGTGGAAATGACAGTATTCCTAACGTGGAAAGACAATGTTTCCTTACGTGGAAAGAAGATGGTTTCCTTACGTGGAAAAATGGTGATTCCTTACGTGGAAAAGAGATTGATTCCTTACGTGGAAAGTTTAGTCCTGACGCGGACAGATGGAAAAGAAGTTGATTCCTGACGTGGAAAGAGAAGGTGTTTCCTTACGTGGAAAAGTTTAGTCCTGACGTGGACAAATCAAGGTTTGATTCCTAACGTGGAAAGATCAGGGTCCTTACGTGGACATATCAAGAGCATTCCTTACATGGAAGAAAAATGGTTTCCTTACGTGGAAAGACGAGTTTATTCCTTACGTGGAAAGATTGAGTCCTCACGCGGACATATCAAGATTGATTCCTGACGTGGAATGAAAGAGATAGATTCCTTACGTGGAGAGTTTAGTCCTGACGTGGACAGAAAGAAGAAACGGTATTCCTTACGTGGAAAGAAGAAGCATTCCTAACGTGGAAAGAAAGATTGATATAGTATTCCTCACGTGGAAAGATTGGGGTCCTCACGTGGACAGATTCAAGAAAAGTTGGTTCCTGACGGGGAAGAATGATGTATTCCTTACGTGGAAAGATTGAAGTCCTGACGCGGACATATCAAGTGGTATTGGAGTCCTTGCGTGGACAGATGGATATGGTTCTCCTTAGGTGGAAAGAAGATTGCTTCCTGACGTGGAAAGATGAAAGGGTTAGTCCTGACGTGGACAGATACAGAAGAAGTGATTCCTAACGTGGACGATGTGATTCCTAACGTGGACAGGTGTTACTCCTAACGTGGAAGAATGTTATTCCTAACGTGGGCGATTCAATTTATGGAAATGCAGACGAACTATCCCCAGCGGAGTTGCCGAGACTTTTCTGGGTTAACAGCAAGTGTAGTCCTAACTTGGACCAATTCTAGGTGAGATTTCTTCGTGTTGACAACAGACAGAGTCCTAGCATGGACAAGCAAGCAATCTGTTATGACAGAATCCTCTTCAGAACGATGAAGACAATCCCCAGCACGGTCGTGCGAGATCAGTGGGTTGCTCTAACAGTCAGATTCAGCTGACGAATGTCATTCCTCAAGCAGGAGCGCAGTTTATTTCTGCGGTTGGCAAATTTCTGGTTTCACTAGTATTCAACCGTCTCGTACCGCGAATGTCTGAAGGCTCCGGGCTCTTCATCCAATCGGGTCCAAGTCGCTTGAATAGGGGCAGCTGTTGCACCCTAAAATTTGCTCAACCTTATTCCTTGGATTTATGTTTCATTATCATTAGCATTTGCATATAGAGTCATGTACATAGACTAACCATCTGCATAGCATAAGCATAGCAAGTCATTCAACAGGGGACCAATCATTATTTTCATCTCTAGAGGCCTAGCAAGAGGTTATTATTCCAATTCAATCTCATTCAAGTCATCAGGAAAGAATTTGAAAGCAAGGAGTTCAGCAGATCAAGCCTTGAGTCCATCTCCTAGCTGAGGGTATCTGAGGATCAACAAGAGGGTTGTGAG
The DNA here is from genome assembly GCA_963859935.3 of Lathyrus sativus. Lineage (NCBI taxonomy): Eukaryota > Viridiplantae > Streptophyta > Magnoliopsida > Fabales > Fabaceae > Lathyrus > Lathyrus sativus. The sequence goes on from OZ012737.1 coordinate 311,197,626, forward strand.
CTGTGGAGTGAAGGTATGGAGAGCATCTAGACCTTATGAGAGACTTATAAAGTCATTTGGAGAAGAAAACAAGTCATTGATGAAGGCACAAGAGCTACAGTTGAAGACAGTCAACTAGGGTTTCATCTGGGTCAACCCTAGGTCAACCCTAGGTCAATTGACTGACTTTAAAGGGCATTCAAGGCTATTGGAGAGATGTGGGGATCAACAGTTGACATATGAAGAAGGATATGGAGAAATGGCTAGGAGAATTCAAGAGAAATCAAGGAGAAGAGGAGTTACTAAATTAGGGTTTCTCTGTAAAATCCCCTAGTTTAGGTCAAATTTCCAAGCAAGATAAGTCAAAATGCTAACTTCAAATGGCTTCTTGGCCAACATGAAACTTGTAGAGGATCTCAAGACCTTTAATTTGAGTGGTGGAAGACCTCAAGGAGATTTATAGAACTCAAGTTATGGTCCTTACAAGTTACAGGTCATCTGGGGTGTCTGAATTTTTGTCTGTGAAAGTGACTTGACTTCCAAGCTAGTTTTGCCCCTCAAGGAGATTTCAAATGAATTCTTGGTCAACACAAGAATTGTTCCTCATTGTCTTAGCTTTCTAGAATGGTATGGCATGCCTTCATATGATGTGGAGAACTCAACTTATGGTCTTGACAAGCAAAGGGTATTTTGGGCATTTGTGAATTACAGGTCATTTTAACCTATACCCAAAACTCATACAAGGAGGCCTCAAATGGAAAAACTTACAACATCAAACTTGCTCCAAATGGGATTTTAAGTCTAGAAAGAAGGTCACAAGTTATTGGAGAAGCTCATAGCATGATGTTACAAAATTGGTCAAAATATGAACTAAAATGGCTTATAAAGTGAATAAATTCAAGATGGAAAATGGTTTGGGAGATTTATGAGTCCAAATGGAGACTTCCAATATATGATTTTGAATGGAAAAACAATTCTAAGAACAATGGTTCAGACATTTTTTTGAGTTTAGAAGAAAAAAAAGAAGTTATCTTTGGTTACTTGTAATTGAAGAAACATAACCAAAATGGATCAAAGTTGGAAAACAAGGGAATGTGCAAGATGGATCTAGAATGTTCATATGGGGTCTATATATTCATGAAATGTGCATTGATCAAGGGTTGGCTTCATTTGCACCAAGAGTTTCACAAATTCCCTCATTCTTTTCATTGAAGTTTCATTGTAATTCTCTCAAAATCTTCACAAAATCATCATCCACATTGATTCAATTGTGCTCCATTATCATCATAGATCAGAATTGAAGCAAGGTTTTGGTGATTATCATCCATTTTCGAGTGCCTTTTGCAAGAATATCAAAATTACAATCTCAAGTGGATAGCATAATTCTGGCCAAGTCTCATCCAAAGCTTGCATACAGAATCAAGTTCATCAAGGATTGATCAAGATTCAACACTTAGAAGCTTCAGATCCACATCTTCCATAGCTGTTTTCAAGGTTTCTCATCAGGTAAGTTTTCATTCGATTTGCTTAATTCAGTTAGTTTAGCATGATTATATTAGCTTAGACTTGATCTAGGTGGTTAGGAGATCAAGTAGAATGAATTTGGAGAGGATTGGTGATGGTTGTTAACAGGTGCAACAAACTGTTAGGGCTTGAATCTCTTAGGTTAAGCCATTAGAATCTTAGCTAGATAGCGCAGGTTGATCTCCATTATGCATAGACTAGTTTAGGTTAAGTTTGAGGGAGAAGTGAGATGATGCATCTCAGTGCATATCTATGGTGATCAGATTTTGCTTCGATCGGGTTTGTGGTTGGGGCGAGTTTCAATTCAAACTGATGCTACAGGATTGTAGAGGGAGAGATTTAGCATGATTTTCATGTTCACATTGTGGAGATTGGTTGCCTGTAGAGTGAGAACAGTTAGGTGGAATGTTGCTCGTGCATGAGCTTTCATGGCATCCAAACCCTAATTCTCAGAACCAAGGAAGAAGACACAATCGTGTCCGTTCATCTCATGGTAGACCTTTGACTTAGAAGAAGATCCTAGGGCCAGCATTTAATCTGATTATTGGAGGGAATTTGAGTTGAGGCCAAAACGCGCCGTTTCATTAATTGAAACGGGCGGGCCTGAGTTGAAATGTGTTAATCCCACCCCCCATGTGAGCCCAATTCCAATTTCTAACGTGATTTCGCTGCTATTTTCACCCCTGCGTGGTTTTTTTTTCTTTTCAATAATTCTGAATGAATTCTGGGCCTAGTGTAAGCGCTGTCTGCACCCCCATTGTTGGCCCATCATGGATAATCAACTGGAGCGAATTGATATTCTAACCCCCCTCCCTCATTTTAATTCAATTTTATTTTCTTAATTCCATTTTAATTTTTACCAATTTCATAAATTCATAACTAATTCATAAAAAATGCATTTTAATCCATTCTTTTTGCCATATTTTCATTAAAATGTCTAGAATATTATAGGAAAATAAATTTTCATTTTTAGTTTTATTTCATATTTTTTATATATTTTCTAAATAAATGTCACATTAAATAATTCATTTCATGCATCATTTTTATGATTTTTGTTCTCTCACATGCTTTGATATTTTTTGGTCATTCTTTTTATATTGTTTAGATGAGATGTTAAGCTTGTAGAAATATTTTAGTTCCCATTTTTAGAGGTTAATTTTGGATGATTAATAAATGCTTGAATATCATGAGCAAAACTAGGGTTTTAGGTGACAACTTAGGAGTTTGATTTCATTTCCCTTAGGACTTAGGGTTTGAATAGATTAGTTATGGGACTATAGGGGCTATGGGTAGTTATTAGATCCCTTAGAGAACAGTTAGGATTCCCCTACTGCTATTATTACTGTCTGTATATCTGTTGTCTGGTGTGGTGTGCCCTCTGGGGATTGTTGTTTGTTTGATTGGGTATTGGGTTTGCCTGGGGCCCTGGGGAAGCTGAAGATTTGTGAAGATGAAGCTATTGGAGATTCAAAGATTGAAGATCAACTGTCAGAGTTGAGGAGGAGTTTCTTGCTGGCAGATGCTGAGGAGATTAGGGTTTAGGAGCTAGGCAGAGCTCTAGATTAGAAATTTTGTTTCTCAAACATGGATTGCCTTGTCTGCATCCATTCTTCTCTGTGATTCAGACTCTCTCTAAGACACTCACCCCCTTCCTTGGGAAGGCTTGGTGATAGTGTCTATGAGATAGAACTCTTGAGAGAAAATGTCTCTTGTGTTAGAAGCAGTCTGTTCACCACCCTTGGTAGTCAACTGGTTGCTTAACACCCAATTCACTCTTGTGACTAATCCCTCATCCTGGAGGTTTGAGCTTGAAGAAAAGCCATTGCAGATAGAAGACTGATGATCAAAACCCTTGCCTGAAGGCCATGGAGGTGGAGATTGATGCTTGTTGAAGCCCATAAATGATTGGAGATTACTTGGAGCCAGATGTTGATTCAGAGCTGCTGATGCTGTTTCTTTTGCTGTTGTATTTCATTTCTGATGTATTGGTTGGTTTTCCTGGCTGTATTGTTTGCTGTCTACCCTGTTGGGTTGAAAGTGAAGCCTGTTCACTTTTGCCTATTGTTTTCTAGGTTCGACGTTGAGTGGGACTCCCTTGCCTCGCTTGTATTGTTGCATCCATGCATTTTACTGTTTTACTGTATATATCTGATATTGTTTCTGTTTCTGCCTATCCCGTAGGATCTCTGTTTCTCTCTGTGCAAGAGAGGAGCATGATAGACACTAGGTCTTAACCCATGCATGATAACATTAGGTTAGTTTGTTTCCCTTCGCAACCGTAGGTTAGAGTTCTGTCTCTTTCTTTCTCAAAACAAACAGAAAAACACATATAAAGATTTCAAACACAATAAAAGACACTTCTTCCGTAAAAGAATGTGAACTCATCAAGACGTCATTTTTGTCCGCTGGGACTGTTAATCAAAAAAACCTTTTTCAGAAGGAATAAAATCAACCAAGACAGACTTGTGTCGTACGTGGCCCGAACTACGTTTGCTCTGATCTTTCATGCTGTATGAAAGTACGTAGGCATAGGATGTGATATCCTAGCGAGCAACCTTCCCCTCCTTTCCCGTAGGTAGGCGAACTACGTTGACTCTGATTTCTCGTTCCAGACGGGAATACGTAGGCATAAAGTGCGATACTTTGCCGAGTCATTTTTTTATTATTTTCATTTTCTTTTCTTTTAACCCCAGACCTTTAGCGTAGATAGAATAACAACCCATACCCGAAAACAAGCGTGGATCCCGTCGAGTACGACGGACGTGAGGGGTGCTAATACCTTCCCCTTGCGTAACCGACTCCCGAACCCAGGTTTTGGTTGCGATGACCATACCTTTCCCGTGTTGTGCGAGGTTTACTCTGAGCGTTTCCTTTCCCTCCCGTGGGATAAATAACGCACGGTGCGACTCTTCTGTCAGCCGGCGCCGATTTTCGCAGTAGCGACATTACCCACTATCAGACGTATGATAGCCTAAGCAAATGTAATAACCCCAAAGATACGGTATGTTACCTACTATCAAACGTATGATAGCCTAAGCAAATGTAATAACCTAAAAAGATACGGTATATTACCTACTATCAAATGTATGATAGCCTAAGCTTAGGGAATAACCCAAATGATACGGTATATTACCTACTATCAGTCGTATGATAGCCTAAGCAAAGGTAATAACCGAAAACATACGGTATATTACCTACTATCAGACGTATGAATGTCTAAGCAAAGGTAATAACTCCAAACATACGGTATGTTACCTACTATCAAACCTATGATAGCCTAAGCAAAGGTAATAACCAAAAAGAGATGGTATGTTACCTAGTATCAAACATATGATAGCCTAAGCAAAAGTAATAACCCAATAAGATACGGTATATTAGGTACAATCAAACATATGATAGTTTAAGCAAAGGTAATAACCCCAAAGATACGGTATGTTACCTACTATGAAACGTATGATAGCCTAAGCAAAGGTAATAACCCAAAAAGATACGATATATTACCTACTATCAGACGTATAATAGCCTGAGCAAAGGTAATAACCCGAAAGAGACTGTATGTTACCTAGTATCAAACCTATGATAGCCTAAGCAAAAGTAATAACCCAATAATATGCGGTATATTACGTACTATCAAACATATGATAACCTATGCAAAGGTAATAACCCCAAAGATAAGGTATGTTACCTACTATCAAACATATGATAGCCTAAGCAAAGGTAATAACCCAAAAGATACGGTATATTACCTACTATCAAACGCATGATAGCCTAAGCAAAGGTAATAACCGAAAAGATAGGGTATATTACCTACTATCAAACGCATGGTAGCCTAAGCAAAGATAATAATCCACAAGATACGGTATATTACCTACTATCGAACGTATGATAGGATAAGCAAAGGTAATAACCTACAAGAGACGGTATATTACCTATTATCAAACGTATGATACCCTAAGCAAAGGTAATAACCCAAAAGATACGGTATATTACCTACTATTAAACGTATGATAGCCTAAGCAAAGGTAATAACCCAAAAGATATAGTATGTTACCTACTATCAAACGTCTGATAGCCTAAGCAAAGGTAATAACCAAAAAAGATACGGTAAATTACCTACTATCAAACATACGTGGGCCTAAGCAAAGGAAATAACCCAAAAGATACGATATATTACCTACTATCAGACGTATGATAGCCTAAGCAAAGGTAATAACCCAAAACATACGGTATATTACCTACTATCAGATGTATGATAGCCTAAGCTTAGGTTATAACCCAAAAAATGCGGTATATTACCTACTATCAGGCGTATGATGGCCTAAACAAAGGTAATAACCAAAAAAGATACAATATATTACCTATTATCAAACGCATGATAGCCTAAGAAAAGGTAATAACCCAAAAGATACAGTATATTACGTACTACCAAACGCATGATAGCCTAAGCAAAGGTAATAACCCAAAAGATACGGTATATTACCTACTATCAAACGCGTGATAGCCTAAGCAAAGATAATAACCCACATGATACGGTATATTACCTACTATCAAACGTATGATAGCCTAAGCAAAGGTAATAACCCACAAGAGACGGTATATTACCTACTATCAAACGTATGATAACCTAAGCAAAGGTAATAACCCAAAAAATGCGGTATATTACCTACTATCAGGCGTATGATGGCCTAAACAAAGGTAATAACCAAAAAAGATACGATATATTACCTACTATCAAACGCATGATAGACTAAGCAAAGGTAATAACGCAAAAGATACAGTATATTACGTACTACCAAACGCATGATAGCCTAAGCAAAGGTAATAACCCAAAAGATACGGTATATTACCTACTATCAAACGCATGACTGTCTAAGCAAAGCTAATAACCCAAAAGATATGGTATGTTACCTACTATCAAACGTATGATAACCTAAGCAAAGGTAATAACCTAAAAGAGATGGTATGTTACCTAGTATCAAACGTATGATAGCCTAAGCAAAAGTAATAACCCAATAAGATACGGTATATTACCTACTATCAAACATATGATAGTTTAAGCAAAGGTAATAACCCGAAAGATACGGTATGTTACCTACTATGAAACGTATGATAGCCTAAGCAAAGGTAATAACCCAAAAAGATACGATATATTACCTACTATCAGACGTATGATAGCCTGAGCAAAGATAATAACCCAAAAGAGACTGTACGTGACCTAGTATCAAACGTATGATAGCCTAAGCAAAAGTAATAACCCAACAATATACGGCATATTACCTTCTATCAAACATATGATAGCCTATGCAAAGGTAATAACCCCAAAGATAAGGTATGTTACCTACTATCAAACGTATGATAGCCTAAGCAAAGGTAATAACCTAAAAAGATACGGTATATTACCTATTATCAAACGTATAATACCCTAAGAAAAGGTAATAATCCACAAGAGATTGTATATTACCTACTATCAAACGTATGATACCCTAAGCAAAGGTAATAACCCAAAAGATACAGTATATTACTTACTATGAAACGTATGATAGCCTAAGCAAAGTTAATAACCCTAAAGATACGGTATATTACCTACTATCAAATGTATGATGGTCTAAGCAAAGGTAATAACCCAATAAGATAAGGTATATTACCTACTATCAAACGTATGATAGCCTATGCTAAGGTAATAACCCAAAAGACACAGTATGTTACCTACTATCAAACGTATGATAGCCTAAGCAAAGGTAATAACCCAAAAAGATAAGGTAAATTACCTACTATCAAATGTACGTGGGACTACGCAAAGGTAATAACCCAAAAAGATACGGTATATTACCTACTATGAGGTGTATGATAGCCTAAACAAAGGTAATAACCAAAAAAGATACGATATATTACTTACTATCAAACGCATGATAGCCTAAGCAAAGGTAATAACCCAAAAGATACGTTATATTACCTACTATCAAACGCATGATAGCCTAAGAAAAGGTAATAACCGAAAAGATACGGTATATTACCCACTATCAAAGGCATGATAGCCTAAGCAAAGATAATAATCCCCAAAATACGGCATATTACCTACTATTGAACGTATGATAGGATAAGCAAAGGTAATAACCTACAAGAGACGGTATATTACCTACTATCAAACGTATGATAGTCTAAGCAAAGGTAATAACCCAAAAAGATACGATATATTACCTACTATCAGACGTATAATAGCCTGAGCAAAGGTAATAACCCAAAAGAGACTGTATGTTACCTAGTATCAAACGTATGATAGCCTAAGCAAAAGTAATAACCCAATAATATTGGGTATATTACCTACTATCAAATGTGTGATAACCTATGCAAAGGTAATAACCCCAAAGATAAGGTATGTTACCTACTATCAAATGTATGATAGCCTAAGCAAAGGTAATAACCCAAAAGATACGTTATATTACCTACTATCAAACGCATGATTGTCTAACCAAAGCTAATAACCCAAAAGATATGGTATGTTACCTACTATCAAACGTATGATAACCTAAGAAAAGGTAATAACCCAAAAGAGATGGTATGTTACCTAGTATCAAACGTATGATAGCCTAAGCAAAAGTAATAACCCAATAAGATACGGTATATTACCTACTATCAAACATATGATAGTTTAAGCAAAGGTAATAACCTGAAAGATGCGGTATGTTACCTACTATGAAACGTATGATAGCCTAAGCAAAGGTAATAACCCAAAAGAGATGGTATGCTACCTAGTATCAAACATATGATAGCCTAAGCAAAAGTAATAACCCAATAAGACACAGTATATTACCTACTATCAAACGTATGATAGCTTAAGCAAAGGTAATAACCCCAAAGATACGGTATGTTACCTACTATGAAACGTATGATAGCCTAAGCAAAGGTAATAACCCAAAAGATATGGTATATTACCTACTATCAAACGTATGATACCCTAAGAAAAGGTAATAATCCACAAGAGACGGTATATTACCTACTATCAAACGTATGATACCCTAAGCAAAGGTAATAACCCCAAAGATACGGTATATTACCTACTATCAATCGTATGATTGTCTAACCAAAGGTAATAACCCAATAAGATACGGTATATTACCTACTATTAAACGTATGATAGCCTAAGCAAAGGTAATAACCCAAAAGATACAGTATGTTACCTACTATCAAACGTATGATAGCCTAAGCAAAGGTAATAACCCAAAAAGATACGGTAAATTACCTACTATCAAACGTACGTGGGACAAAAGAGATGGTATGCTACGTAGTATCAAATGTATGATAGCCTAAGCAAAAGTAATATCCCAATAAGACACAGTATATTACCTACCATCAAACGTATGATAGCTTAAGCAAAGGTAATAACCCAAAAGATACGGTATATTACCTACTATCAAACGTATGATACCCTAAGAAAAGGTAATAATCCACAAGAGACGGTATATTACCTACTATCAAACGTATGATACCCTAAGCAGAGGTAATAACCCAAAAGATACGGTATCTTACTTACTATTAAACGTATGATAGCCTAAGCAAAGGTAATAACCCCAAAGATATGGTATATTACCTACTATCAAACGTATGATTGTCTAAGCAAAGGTAATAACCCAATAAGATACGGTATATTACCTACTATCAAACGTATGATAGCCTAAGCGAAGGTAATAACCCCAAAGATACAGTATGTTACCTACTATCAAACGTATGATAGCTTAAGCAAAGGTAATAACCCAAAAGATACGGTATGTTACCTACTATCAAATGTATGATAGCCTATGCAACCATAATAACCCAAAAAGATACGGTATATTACCGACTATCAAACGTATGATAGTCTAAGCAAAGGTAATAACCCAAAAGATATGGTATATTACCTACTATCAGACGTATGATTGTCTAAGCAAAGATAGTAACCCAAAAGATACGGTATGTTACCTACTATCAAACGTATGATAGCCTAAGCATATGTAATAACCCAAAAGAGACGGTATGTTACCTAGTATCAAACATATGATAGCCTAAGCAAAAGTAATAACCCATTAAGATATGGTATATTACCTACTATAAAACGTATGATAGCCTAAGCAAAGGTAATTACCCCAAAGATACGGTATATTACCTACTATTAAATGTATGATAGCCTAAGCATAGGGAATATCTCAAAAGATACGGTATATTACCTACTATCAGTCGTATGATAGCATAAGCAAACGTAATAACCCAAAACATACGGTATATTACCTACTATAAGACGTATGATTGTCTAAGCAAAGGTAATAACCCAGAAGATACGATATGTTACCTACTATCAATCGTATGATAGCCTAAGCAAAGGTAATAACCCAAAAGAGATGGTATGTTACCTAGTATCAAACGTATGATAGCCTAAGCAAAAGTAATAACCCAATAAGACACAGTATATTACCTACTATCAAACGTATGATAGCTTAAGCAAAGGTAATAACCCCAAAGATACGGTATGTTACCTACTATGAAATGTATGATAGCCTAAGCAAAGGTAATAACCCAAAGGATACGGTATATTACCTACTATGAAACGTATGATACCCTAAGAAAAGGTAATAATCCACAAGAGACGGTATATTACCTACTATCAAACGTATGATTGTCTAAGCAAAGGTAATAACCCAATAATATACGGTATATTACCTACTATCAAACGTATGATAGCCTATGCAAAGGTAATAACCCGAAAGACACAATATGTTAACTACTATCAAACGTATGATAGCCTAAGCAAAGGTAATAACACAAAAAGATACGGTAAATTACCTATTATCAAACGTACGTGGGACTACGCAAAGGTAATAACCCAAAAAGATACGGTATATTACCTACTATGAGGCGTATGATAGCCTAAACAAAGGTAATAACTAAAAAAGATACGATATATTACCTACTATCAAATGCATGATAGCCTAAGCAAAGGTAATAACCCAAAAGATACGGTATATTACCTATTATCAAACGCATGATAGCCTAAGCAAAGGTAATAACCGAAAATATACAGTATATTACCCACTATCAAACGCATGATAGCCTAAGCAAAGATAATAATCCACAAAATACGATATATTACCTACTATCGAACGTATGATAGGATAAGCAAAGGTAATAACCTACAAGATACGATATGTTACCTACTATCAGACGCACGATTGTCTAAGCAAAGGTAACAACCCAAAATATATGGTATGTTACCTACTATCAAACGTATGATAGCCTAAGAAAAAGGTAATAACCCAAAAGAGACAGTATGTTACCTAGTATCAAACGTATGATAGCCTAAGCAAAAGTAATAACCCAATAAGATATGGTATATTACCTACTATCAAACGTATGATAGCCTAAGCAAAGGTAATAACCCCAAAGATACGGTATGTAACCTACTATCAAACGTATGATAGCCTAAGCAAAGGTAATAACCCAAAAATATATGGTATATTACCTACTATCAAATGTATGATATCCTAAGCATAGGGAATATCCCAAAAGATACGGTATATTACCTACTATCAGTCGTATGATAGCATAAACAAAGGTAATAACCCAAAACATACGGTATATTACCTACTATCATACGTATGATTGTCTAAGCAAAGGTAATAACCCAAAAGATACGGTATGTTACCTACTATCAAACGTATGATAGCCTAAGCAAAGGTAATAACCCAAAAGAGATGGTATGCTACCTAATATCAAACATATGATAGCCTAAGCAAAAGTAATAACCCAATAAGACACAGTACATTACCTACTATCAAACGTATGATAGCTTAAGCAATGGTAATAACCCCAAAGATACGGTATGTTACCTAGTATGAAACGTATGATAGCCTAAGCAAAGGTAATAACCTAAAAGATATGGTATATTACCTACTATCAAACGTATGATACCCTAAGAAAAGGTAATAATCCACAAGAGACGGTATATTACCTACTATTAAACGTATGATACCCTAAGCAAAGGTAATAACCCCAAAGATACGGTATATTACCTACTATCAAACGTATGATTGTCTAACCAAAGGTAATAACCCAATAAGATACGGTATATTACCTACTATTAAACGTATGATAGCCTAAGCAAAGGTAATAACCCAAAAGATACAGTATGTTACCTACTATCAAACGTATGATAGCCTAAGCAAAGGTAATAACCCAAAAAGTTACGGTAAATTACCTACTATCAAACGTACGTGGGCCAAAAGAGATGGTATGCTACCTAGTATCAAATGTATGATAGCCTAAGCAAAAGTAATAACCCAATAAGACACAGTATATTACCTACTATCAAACGTATGATAGCTTAAGCAAAGGTAATAACCCCAAAGATACGGTATGTTACCTACTATGAAACGTATGATAGCCGAAGCAAGGGTAATAACCCAAAAGATACGGTATATTACCTACTATCAAACGTATGATACCCTAAGAAAAGGTAATAATCCACAAGAGACGGTATATTACCTACTATCAAACGTATGATACCCTAAGCAAAGGTAATAACCCAAAAGATACGGTATATTACTTACTATTAAACGTATGATAGTCTAAGCAAAGGTAATAACCCCAAAGATACGGTATATTACCTACTATCAAACGTATGATTGTCTAAGCAAAGGTAATAACCCAATAAGATAAGGTATATTACCTACTATCAAACGTATGATAGCCTTAGCGAAGGTAATAACCCAAAAGATACAGTATGTTACCTACTATCAAACGTATGATAGCTTAAGCAAAGGTAATAGCCCAAAAGATACGGTATATTACCTACTATCAATCGTATGATAGCCTATGCAACCATAATAACCCAAAAAGATACGGTATATTACCGAATATCAAACGTATGATAGTCTAAGCAAAGGTAATAACCCAAAAGATATGGTATATTACCTACTATCAGACGTATGATTGTCTAAGAAAAGGTAATAACCCAAAAGATACGGTATGTTACCTACTATCAAACGTATGATAGCCTAAGCATATTTAGTAACCCAAAAGAGACGGTATGTTACCTAGTATCAAACGTATGATAGCCTAAGCAAAAGTAATAACCCATTAAGATATGGTATATTACCTAATATAAAACGTATGATAGCCTAAGCAAAGGTAATAACCCCAAAGATACGGTATATTACCTACTATCAAATGTATGATAGCCTAAGCATAGGGAATATCCCAAAAGATATGGTATATTACCTACTATCAGTCGTATGATAGCATAAGCAAAGGTAATAACCCAAAACATACGGTCTATTACCTACTATCAGACGTATAATTGTCTAAGCAAAGGTAATAACCCAAAAGATACAGTATGTTAGCTACTATCAAACGTATGATAGCCTAAGCAAAGGTAATAACCCAAAAGAGATGGTATGTTACCTAGTATCAAACGTATGATAGCCTAAGCAAACATAATAACCCAAAAAGATACGGTATATTACCTACTATCAAACGTATGATAGCTTAAGCAAAGGTAATAACCCCAAAGATACGGTATGTTACCTACTATGAAATGTATGATAGCCTAAGCAAAGGTAATAACCCAAAAGATACGGTATATTACCTACTATCAAACGTATGATACCCTAAGAAAAGGTAATAATCCACAAGAGACGGTATATTACCTACTATCAAACGTATAATTGTCTAAGCAAAGGTAATAACCCAATAAGATACGGTATATTACCTACTATCAAACGTATGATAGCCTATGCAAAGGTAATAACCCGAAAGACATAATATGTTACCTACTATTAAACGTATGATAGCCTAAGCAAAGGTAATAACCCAAAAAGATACGGTAAATTACCTACTATCAAACGTACGTGGGACTACGCAAAGGTAATAACCCAAAAAGATACGGTATATTACCTACTATGAGGCGTATGATAGCCTAAACAAAGGTAATAACCAAAAAAGATACAATATATTACCTACTATCAAACGCATGATAGCCTAAGCAAAGGTAATAACCCAAAAGATACGGTATATTACCTACTATCAAACGCATGATAGCCTAAGCAAAGGTAATAACCGAAAAGATACAGTATATTACCCACTATCAAACGCATGATAGCCTAAGCAAAGATAATAATCCACAAAATACGGTATATTACCTATTATCAAACGTATGATAGGATAAGCAAAGGTAATAACCTACAAGATACGGTATGTTACCTACTATCAGACGCATGATTGTCTAAGCAAAGGTTACAACCCAAAATATACGGTATGTTACCTACTATCAAACGTATGATAGCCTAAGAAAAAGGTAATAAGCCATAAGAGACGGTATGTTACCTAGTATCAAACGTATGATAGCCTAAGCAAAAGTAATAACCTAATAAGATATGGTATATTACCTACTATCAAACATATGATAGCCTAAGCAAAGGTAATAACCCCAAAGATATGGTATGTAACCTACTATCAAACGTATGGTAGCCTAAGCATAGGGAATATCCCAAAAGATACGGTATATTACCTACTATCAGTCGTATGATAGCATAAACAAAGGTAATAACCCAAAACATATGGTATATTACCTACTATCAGACGTATGATTGTCTAAGCAAAGGTAATAACCCAAAAGATACGGTATGTTACCTACTATCAAACGTATGATAGCCTAAGCAAAGGTAATAACCCAAAAGAGATGGTATGCTACCTAGTATCAAACATATGATAGCCTAATCAAAAGTAATAACCCAATAAGACACAGTATATTACCTACTATCAAACGTATGATAGCTTAAGCAAAGGTAATAACCCCAAAGAGACGGTATGTTACCTACTATGAAACGTATGATAGCCTAAGGAAAGGTAATAACCCAAAAGATATGGTATATTACCTACTATCAAACGTATGATACCCTAGGAAAATGTAATAATCCACAAGAGACGGTATATTACCTACTATCAAACGTATGATACCCTAAGCAAAGGTAATAACCCAAAAGATACAGTATATTACTTACTATTAAATGTATGATAGCCTAAGCAAAGGTAATAACCCCAAAGATACGGTATATTACCTACTATCAAACGTATGATTGTCTAAGCAAAGGTAATAAACCAATAAGATACGGTATATTACCTACTATCAAACGTATGATAGCCTAAGCGAAGGTAATAACCCCAAAGATACAGTATGTTACCTACTATCAAACGTATGATAGCTTAAGCAAAGGTAATAACCCAAAAGATACGGTATGTTACCTACTATCAAACGTTTGATAGCCTATGCAACCATAATAACCCAAAAAGATACAGTATATTACTGACTATCAAACATATGATAGTCTAAGCAAAAGTAATAACCCAAAAGATATGGTATATTACCTACTATCAGACGTATGATTGTCTAAGCAAAGGTAGTAACCCAAAAGATATGGTATGTTACCTACTATCAAACGTATGATAGCCTAAGGAAAAGTAATAACCCATTAAGATATGGTATATTACCTACTATAAAACGTATGATAGCCTAAGCAAAGGTAATAACCCAAAAGATACAATATATTACCTACTATCAAATGTATGATAGCCTAAGCATAGGGAATATCTCAAAAGATACGGTATATTACCTACTATCAGTCGTATGATAGCATAAGCGAAGGTAATAACCCAAAACATACGGTATATTACCTACTATAAGACGTATGATTGTCTAAGCAATGGTAATAACCGAAAAGATACGGTATGTTACCTACTATCAAACGTATGATAGCCTAAGCAAAGGTAATAACCCAAAAGAGATGGTATGTTACCTTGTGTCAAACGTATGATAGCCTAAGGAAAGGTAATAACCCAAAAGATATGGTATATTACCTACTATCAAACGTATGATACCCTAGGAAAAGGTAATAATCCACAAGAGACGGTATATTACCTACTATCAAACGTATGATACCCTAAGCAAAGGTAATAACCCAAAAGATACAGTATATTACTTACTATTAAACGTATGATAGCCTAAGCAAAGGTAATAACCCCAAAGGTACGGTATATTACCTACTATCAAACGTATGATTGTCTAAGCAAAGGTAATAAACCAATAAGATACGGTATATTACCTACTATCAAACGTATGATAGCCTAAGCGAAGGTAATAACCCTAAAGATACAGTATGTTACCTACTATCAAACGTATGATAGCTTAAGCAAAGGTAATAACATAAAAAGATATGGTATGTTACCTACTATCAAACGTTTGATAGCCTATGCAACCATAATAACCCAAAAAGATACGGTATATTACTGACTATCAAACATATGATAGTCTAAGCAAAGGTAATAACCCAAAAGATATGGTATATTACCTACTATCAGACGTATGATTGTCTAAGCAAAGGTAGTAACCCAAAAGATACGGTATGTTACCTACTATCAAACGTATGATAGCCTAAGGAAAAGTAATAACGCATTAAGATATGGTATATTACCTACTATAAAACGTATGATAGCCTAAGCATAGGTAATAACCCAAAAGATACATTATATTACCTACTATCAAATGTATGATAGCCTAAGCATAGGGAATATCTCAAAAGATACGGTATATTACCTACTATCAGTCGTATGATAGCATAAGCAAAGGTAATAACCCAAAACATACGATAAGACGTATGATTGTCTAAGCAATGGTAATAACCCCAAAGATACGGTATGTTACCTACTATCAAACGTATGATAGCCTAAGCAAAGCTAATAACCCAAAAGAGATGGTATGTTACCTTGTATCAAACATATGATAGCCTAAGCAAAAGTAAGAACCCAATAAGACACAGTATATTACCTACTATCAAACGTATGATAACTTAAGCAAAGGTAATAACCCCAAAGATACGGTATGTTACCTACTATCAAACGTATGATACCCTAAGCAAAGGTAATAACCCAAAAGATACGGTATATTACTTACTATCAAACGTATGATAGCATAAGCAAAGGTAATAACCCCAAAGATACGGTATATTACCTACTATCAATCATATGATTGTCTAAGCAAAGGTAATAACCCGATAAGATACGGTATATTACCTACTATTAAACGTATGATAGCCTAAGCAAAGGTAATAACCCAAAAGAAGCAATATGTTACCTACTATCAAACGTATGATAGCCTAAGCAAAGGTAATAACCTACAAGAGATGGTATATTACCTACTATCAAACGTATGATACCCTAAGCAAAGGTAATAACCCAAAAGATACGGTATATTACCTACTATCAAACGTATGATACCCTAAGAAAAGGTAATAACCCAAAAGATATGGTATATTACCTACTATCAAACGTATGATTGTCTATGAAAAGGTAATAACCCAAAAGATACAGTATGTTACCTACTATCAAACGTATGATAGCCTAAGCAAAGGTAATAACCCAAAAGAGACGGTATGTTACCTGGTATCAAACGTATGATAGCCTAAGCAAAAGTAATAGCCCAATAAGATATGGTATGTTACCTAGTATCAATCGTATGATAGCCTAAGCAAAAGTAATAACCCAATAAGACACAGTATATTACCTACTATCAAATGTATGATAGCTTAAGCAAAGGTAATAACCCCAAAGATACGATATGTTACCTACTATGAAACGTATGATAGCCTAAGCAAAGGTAATAACCCAAAAGATACGGTATATTACCTACTATCAAACGTATGATAACCTAAGAAAAGGTAATAATCCACAAGAGACGGTATATTACCTACTATCAAACATATGATACCCTAAGCAAAGGTAATAACCCAAAAGATACGGTATATTAATTACTATTAAACGTATGATAGCCTAAGCAAAGGTAATAACCCCAAAGATACAGTATATTACCTACTATCAAACGTATGATTGTCTATGCAAAGGTAATAACCCAATAAGATACGGTATATTACCTACTATCAAACGTATGATATCCTAAGCGAAGGTAATAACCCAAAAGATACAGTATGTTACCTACTATCAAACGTATGATAGCTTAAGCAAAGGTAATAACCCAAAAGATACGGTATGTTACCTAGTATCAGTCGAATGATAGCCTATGCAATCATAATAACCCAAAAAGATACGGTATATTACCGACTATCAAATGTATGATAGTCTAAGCAAAGGTAATAACCCAAAAGATATGGTATATTACCTACTATCAGACGTATGATTGTCTAAGCAAAGGTAATAACCCAAAAGATACGGTATGTTACCTACTATCAAACGTATGATAGCCTAAGCATATTTAATAACCCAAAAGAGACGGTATGTTACCTAGTATCAAACGTATGATAGCCTAAGCAAAAGTAATAACCCATTAAGATATGGTATATTACCTACTATAAAACGTATGATAGCCTAAGCAATGTTAATAACCCCAAAGATACGGTATATTACCTACTATCAAATGTATGATAGCCTAAGCATAGGGAATATCCCAAAAGAAACGGTATATTACCTACTATCAGTCGTATGATAGCATAAGCAAAGGTAATAACCCAAAACATACGGTATATTACCTACTATAAGACGTATGATTGTCTAAGCAATGGTAATAACCCAAAAGATACGGTATGTTACCTTCTATCAAATGTATGATAGACTAAGCAAAGGTAATAACCCAAAAGAGATGGTATGTTACCTTGTATCAAACGTATGATAGCCTAAGGAAAGGTAATAACCCAAAAGATATGGTATATTACCTACTATCAAACGTATGATACCCTAGGAAAAGGTAATAATCCACAAGAGACGGTATATTACCTACTATCAAACGTATGATACCCTAAGCAAAGGTAATAACCCAAAAGATACAGTATATTACTTACTATTAAACGTATGATAGCCTAAGCAAAGGTAATAACCCCAAAGATACGGTATATTACCTACTATCAAACGAATGATTGTCTAAGCAAAGGTAATAAACCAATAAGATACGGTATATTACCTACTATCAAACGTATGATAGCCTAAGCGAAGGTAATAACCCCAAAGATACAGTATGTTACCTACTATCAAACGTATGATAGCTTAAGCAAAGGTAATAACCCAAAAGATACGGTATGTTACCTACTATCAAACGTTTGATAGCCTATGCAACCATAATAACCCAAAAAGATACGGTATATTACTGACTATCAAACATATGATAGTCTAAGCAAAGGTAATAACCCAAAAGATATGGTATATTACCTACTATCAGACGTATGATTGTCTAAGCAAAGGTAGTAACCCAAAAGATACGGTATGTTACCTACTATCATGATAGCCTAAGGAAAAGTAATAACCCATTAAGATATGGTATATTACCTACTATAAAACGTATGATAGCCTAAGCAAAGGTAATAACCCAAAAGATACAGTATATTACCTACTTTCAAATGTATGATAGCTTAAGCAAAGGTAATAACCCAAAAGATACGGTATGTTACCTACTATCATGATAGCCTAAGGAAAAGTAATAACCCATTAAGATATGGTATATTACCTACTATAAAACGTATGATAGCCTAAGCGAAGGTAATAACCCAAAAGATACAGTATGTTACCTACTATCAAACGTATGATAGCTTAAGCAAAGGTAATAACCCAAAAGATACGGTATGTTACCTACTATCAATCGAATGATAGCCTATGCAACCATAATAACCCAAAAAGATACGGTATATTACCGACTATCAAACGTATGATAGTCTAAGCAAAGGTAATAACCCAAAAGATATGGTATATTACCTACTATCAGACGTATGATTGTCTAAGCAAAGGTAATAACCCAAAAGATACGGTATGTTACCTACTATCAAACGTATGATAGCCTAAGCAAAGGTAATAACCTAAAAGAGATGGTATGTTACCTTGTATCAAACATATGACAGCCTAAGCAAAAGTAAGAACCCAATAAGACACAGTATATTACCTACTATCAAACGTATGATAGCTTAAGCAAAGGTAATAACCCCAAAGATACGGTATGTTACCTACTATCAAACGTACGATACCCTAAGCAAAGGTAATAACCCAAAAGATACGGTATATTACTTACTATCAAACGTATGATAGCATAAGCAAAGGTAATAACCCCAAAGATACGGTATATTACCTACTATCAATCATATGATTGTCTAAGCAAAGGTAATAACCCGATAAGATACGGTATATTACCTACTATTAAACGTATGATAGCCTAAGCAAAGGTAATAACCCAAAAGAAGCAATATGTTACCTACTATCAAACGTATGATAGCCTAAGCAAAGGTAATAACCTACAAGAGATGGTATATTACCTACTATCAAACGTATGATACCCTAAGCAAAGGTAATAACCCAAAAGATACGGTATATTACCTACTATCAAACGTATGATACCCTAAGAAAAGGTAATAACCCAAAAGATATGGTATATTACCTACTATCAAACGTATGATTGTCTATGAAAAGGTAATAACCCAAAAGATAGAGTATGTTACCTACTATCAAACGTATGATAGCCTAAGCAAAGGTAATAACCCAAAAGAGACGGTATGTTACCTGGTATCAAACGTATGATAGCCTAAGCAAAAGTAATAGCCCAATAAGATATGGTATGTTACCTAGTATCAATCGTATGATAGCCTAAGCAAAAGTAATAACCCAATAAGACACAGTATATTACCTACTATCAAACGTATGATAGCTTAAGCAAAGGTAATAACCCCCAAAGATACGGTATGTTACCTACTATGAAACGTATGATAGCCTAAGCAAAGGTAATAACCCGAAAGATACGGTATATTACCTACTATCAAACGTATGATAACCTAAGAAAAGGTAATAATCCACAAGAGACAGTATATTACCTACTATCAAACATATGATACCCTAAGCAAAGGTAATAACCCAAAAGATACGGTATATTAATTACTATTAAACGTATGATAGCCTAAGCAAAGGTAATAACCCCAAAGATACAGTATATTACCTACTATCAAACGTATGATTGTCTATGCAAAGGTAATAACCCAATAAGATACGGTATATTACCTACTATCAAACGTATGATAGCCTAAGCGAAGGTGATAACCCAAAAGATACAGTATGTTACCTACTATCAAACGTATGATAGCTTAAGCAAAGGTAATAACCCAAAAGATACGGTATGTTACCTACTATCAATCGAATGATAGCCTATGGAATCGTAATAACCCAAAAAGATACGGTATATTACCGACTATCAAACGTATGATAGTCTAAGCAAAGGTAATAACCCAAAAGATATGGTATATTACCTACTATCAGACGTATGATTGTCTAAGCAAAGGTAATAACCCAAAAGATACGGTATGTTACCTACTATCAAACGTATGATAGCCTAAGCGAAGGTAATAACCCCAAAGATACAGTATGTTACCTACTATCAAACGTATGATAGCTTAAGCAAAGGTAATAACCCAAAAGATACGGTATGTTACCTACTATCAAACGTTTGATAGCCTATGCAACCATAATAACCCAAAAAGATACGGTATATTACTGACTATCAAACATATGATAGTCTAAGCAAAGGTAATAACCCAAAAGATATGGTATATTACCTACTATCAGACGTATGATTGTCTAAGCAAAGGTAGTAACCCAAAAGATACGGTATGTTACCTACTATCATGATAGCCTAAGGAAAAGTAATAACCCATTAAGATATGGTATATTACCTACTATAAAACGTATGATAGCCTAAGCAAAGGTAATAACCCAAAAGATACAGTATATTACCTACTTTCAAATGTATGATAGCTTAAGCAAAGGTAATAACCCAAAAGATACGGTATGTTACCTACTATCATGATAGCCTAAGGAAAAGTAATAACCCATTAAGATATGGTATATTACCTACTATAAAACATATGATAGCCTAAGCGAAGGTAATAACCCAAAAGATACAGTATGTTACCTACTATCAAACGTATGATAGCTTAAGCAAAGGTAATAACCCAAAAGATACGGTATGTTACCTACTATCAATCGAATGATAGCCTATGCAACCATAATAACCCAAAAAGATACGGTATATTACCGACTATCAAACGTATGATAGTCTAAGCAAAGGTAATAACCCAAAAGATATGGTATATTACCTACTATCAGACGTATGATTGTCTAAGCAAAGGTAATAACCCAAAAGATACGGTATGTTACCTACTATCAAACGTATGATAGCCTAAGCAAAGGTAATAACCTAAAAGAGATGGTATGTTACCTTGTATCAAACATATGACAGCCTAAGCAAAAGTAAGAACCCAATAAGACACAGTATATTACCTACTATCAAACGTATGATAGCTTAAGCAAAGGTAATAACCCCAAAGATACGGTATGTTACCTACTATCAAACGTACGATACCCTAAGCAAAGGTAATAACCCAAAAGATACGGTATATTACTTACTATCAAACGTATGATAGCATAAGCAAAGGTAATAACCCCAAAGATACGGTATATTACCTACTATCAATCATATGATTGTCTAAGCAAAGGTAATAACCCGATAAGATACGGTATATTACCTACTATTAAACGTATGATAGCCTAAGCAAAGGTAATAACCCAAAAGAAGCAATATGTTACCTACTATCAAACGTATGATAGCCTAAGCAAAGGTAATAACCTACAAGAGATGGTATATTACCTACTATCAAACGTATGATACCCTAAGCAAAGGTAATAACCCAAAAGATACGGTATATTACCTACTATCAAACGTATGATACCCTAAGAAAAGGTAATAACCCAAAAGATATGGTATATTACCTACTATCAAACGTATGATTGTCTATGAAAAGGTAATAACCCAAAAGATAGAGTATGTTACCTACTATCAAACGTATGATAGCCTAAGCAAAGGTAATAACCCAAAAGAGACGGTATGTTACCTGGTATCAAACGTATGATAGCCTAAGCAAAAGTAATAGCCCAATAAGATATGGTATGTTACCTAGTATCAATCGTATGATAGCCTAAGCAAAAGTAATAACCCAATAAGACACAGTATATTACCTACTATCAAACGTATGATAGCTTAAGCAAAGGTAATAACCCCCAAAGATACGGTATGTTACCTACTATGAAACGTATGATAGCCTAAGCAAAGGTAATAACCCAAAAGATACGGTATATTACCTACTATCAAACGTATGATAACCTAAGAAAAGGTAATAATCCACAAGAGACAGTATATTACCTACTATCAAACATATGATACCCTAAGCAAAGGTAATAACCCAAAAGATACGGTATATTAATTACTATTAAACGTATGATAGCCTAAGCAAAGGTAATAACCCCAAAGATACAGTATATTACCTACTATCAAACGTATGATTGTCTATGCAAAGGTAATAACCCAATAAGATACGGTATATTACCTACTATCAAACGTATGATAGCCTAAGCGAAGGTGATAACCCAAAAGATACAGTATGTTACCTACTATCAAACGTATGATAGCTTAAGCAAAGGTAATAACCCAAAAGATACGGTATGTTACCTACTATCAATCGAATGATAGCCTATGGAATCGTAATAACCCAAAAAGATACGGTATATTACCGACTATCAAACGTATGATAGTCTAAGCAAAGGTGATAACCCAAAAGATATGGTATATTACCTACTATCAGACGTATGATTGTCTAAGCAAAGGTAATAACCCAAAAGATACGGTATGTTACCTACTATCAAACGTATGATAGCCTAAGCATATTTAATAACCCTAAAGAGACGGTATGTTACCTAGTATCAAACGTATGATAGCCTAAGCAAAAGTAATAACCCATTAAGATATGGTATATTACCTACTATAAAACGTATGATAGCCTAAGCAAAGGTAATAACCCCAAAGATACGGTATATTACCTACTATCAAATGTATGATAGCCTAAGCATAGGGAATATCCCAAAAGATACGGTATATTACCTACTATCAGTGGTATGATAGCATAAGCAAAGGTAATAACTCAAAACATACGGTATATTACCTACTATCAGACGTATGATTGTCTAAGCAAAGGTCATAACCCAAAAGATACGGTATGTTAGCTACTATCAAACGTATGATAGCCTAAGAAAAGGTAATAACCCAAAAGAGATGGTATGTTACCGAGTATCAAATGTATGATAGCCTAAGCAAAAGTAATAACCCAATAAGACACAGTATATTACCTACTATCAAACGTATGATAGCTTAAGCAAAGGTAATAACCCGAAAGATACGGTATGTTACCTACTATGAAACGTATGATAGCCTAAGCAAAGGTAATAACCCAAAAGATACGGTATATTACCTACTATCAAACGTATGATAACCTAAGAAAAGGTAATAATCCACAAGAGACGGTATATTACCTACTATCAAACGTATGATACCCTAAGCAAAGGTAATTACCCAAAAGATACGGTATATTAATTACTATTAAACGTATAATAGCCTAAGCAAAGGTAATAACCCCAAAGATACAGTATATTACCTACTATCAAACGTATGATTGTCTATTCAAAGGTAATAACCCAATAAGATACGGTATATTACCTACTATCAAACGTATGATAGCCTAAGCGAAGGTAATAACCCAAAAGATACAGTATGTTACCTACTATCAATCGTATGATAGCTTAAGCATAGGTAATAACCCAAAAGATACGGTATGTTACCTACTATCAATCGAATGATAGCCAATGCAACCATAATAACCCAAAAAGATACGGTATATTACCGACTATTAAACGTGTGATAGTCTAAGCAAAGGTAATAACCCAAAAGATATGGTATATTACCTACTATCAGACGTATAATTGTCTAAGCAAAGGTAATAACCACAAAGATACGGTATGTTACCTACTATCAAACGTATGATAGCCTAAGCAAAGGTAATAACCCAAAAGAGATGGTATGTTACCTTGTATCAAACATATGACAGCCTAAGCAAAAGTAAGAACCCAATAAGACACAGTATATTACCTACTATCAAACGTATGATAGCTTAAGCAAAGGTAATAACCCCAAAGATACGGTATGTTACCTACTATCAAACGTATGATACCCTAAGCAAAGGTAATAACCCAAAAGATACGGTATATTACTTACTATCAAACGTATGATAGCATAAGCAAAGGTAATTACCCCAAAGATACGGTATATTACCTACTATCAATCATATGATTGTCTAAGCAAAGGTAATAACCCAATAAGATACGGTATATTACCTACTATTAAACGTATGATAGCCTAAGCAAACGTAATAACCCAAAAGAAGCAATATGTTACCTACTATCAAACGTATGATAGCCTAAGCAAAGGTAATAACCTACAAGAGATGGTATATTACCTACTATCAAACGTATGATTCCCTAAGCAAAGGTAATAACCCAAAAGATACGGTATATTACCTACTATCAAAAGTATGATACCCTAAGAAAAGGTAATAACCCAATAGATATGGTATATTACCTACTATCAAACGTATGATTGTCTATGAAAAGGTGATAACTCAAAAGATACAGTATGTTACCTACTATCAAACATATGATAGCCTAAGCAAAGGTAATAACCTAAAAGATACGGTATGTTAGCTGGTATCAAATGTATGATAGCCTAAGCAAAAGTAATAGCCCAATAAGATATGGTATGTTACCTAGTATCAATCGTATGATAGCCTAAGCAAAAGTAATAACCCAATAAGACACAGTATATTACCTACTTTCAAATGTATGATAGCCTAAGCATAGGGAATATCTCAAAAGATACGGTATATTACCTACTATCAGTCGTATGATAGCATAAGCAAAGGTAATTACCCAAAACATACGGTATATTACCTACTATAAGACGTATGATTGTCTAAGCAATGGTAATAACCCAAAAGATACGGTATGTTACCTACTATCAAACGTATGATAGCCTAAGCAAAGGTAAAAACCCAAAAGAGATGGTATTTTACCTTGTATCAAACGTATGATAGCCTAAGCAAAAGTAACAACCCAATAAGACACAATATATTACCTACTATCAAACGTATGATAGCTTAAGCAAAGGTAATAACCCCAAAGACACGGTATGTTACCTACTATCAAACGTATGATACCCTAAGCAAAGGTAATAACCCAAAAGATACGGTATATTACTTACTATCAAACATATGATAGCATAAGCAAAGGTAATAACCCCAAAGATACGGTATATTACCTACTATCAATCATATGATTGTCTAAGCAAAGGTAATAACCTGATAAGATACGGTATATTACCTACTATTAAACGTATGATAGCCTAAGCAAAGGTAATAACCCAAAAGAAGCAATATGTTACCTACTATCAAACGTATGATAGCCTAAGCAAAGGTAATAACCTACAAGAGATGGTATATTACCTACTATCAAACGTATGATACCCTAAGCAAAGGTAATAACCCAAAAGATACGGTATATTACCTACTATCAAACGTATGATACCCTAAGAAAAGGTAATAACCCAAAAGATATGGTATATTACCTACTATCAAACGTATGATTGTCTATGAAAAGGTAATAACCCAAAAGATAGAGTATGTTACCTACTACCAAACGTATGATAGCCTAAGCAAAGGTAATAACCCAAAAGAGACGGTATGTTACCTGGTATCAAACGTATGATAGCCTAAGCAAAAGTAATAGCCCAATAAGATATGGTATGTTACCTAGTATCAATCGTATGATAGCCTAAGCAAAAGTAATAACCCAATAAGACACAGTATATTACCTACTATCAAACGTATGATAGCTTAAGCAAAGGTAATAACCCCCAAAGATACGGTATGTTACCTACTATGAAACGTATGATAGCCTAAGTAAAGGTAATAACCCAAAAGATACGGTATATTACCTACTATCAAACGTATGATAACCTAAGAAAAGGTAATAATCCACAAGAGACAGTATATTACCTACTATCAAACATATGATACCCTAAGCAAAGGTAATAACCCAAAAGATACGGTATATTAATTACTATTAAACGTATGATAGCCTAAGCAAAGGTAATAACCCCAAAGATACAGTATATTACCTACTATCAAATGTATGATTGTCTATGCAAAGGTAATAACCCAATAAGATACGGTATATTACCTACTATCAAACGTATGATAGCCTAAGCGAAGGTGATAACCCAAAAGATACAGTATGTTACCTACTATCAAACGTATGATAGCTTAAGCAAAGGTAATAACCCAAAAGATACGGTATGTTACCTACTATCAATCGAATGATAGCCTATGCAACCATAATAACCCAAAAAGATACGGTATATTACCGACTATCAAACGTGTGATAGTCTAAGCAAAGGTAATTACCCAAAAGATATGGTATATTACCTACTATCAGACGTATAATTGTCTAAGCAAAGGTAATAACCCAAAAGATACGGTATGTTACCTACTATCAAACGTATGATAGCCTAAGCAAAGGTAAAAACCCAAAAGAGATGGTATTTTACCTTGTATCAAACGTATGATAGCCTAAGCAAAAGTAAGAACCCAATAAGACACAGTATATTACCTACTATCAAACGTATGATAGCTTAAGCAAAGGTAATAACCCCAAAGATACGGTATGTTACCTACTATCAAACGTACGATACCCTAAGCAAAGGTAATAACCCAAAAGATACGGTATATTACTTACTATCAAACGTATGATAGCATAAGCAAAGGTAATAACCCCAAAGATACGGTATATTACCTACTATCAATCATATGATTGTCTAAGCAAAGGTAATAACCCGATAAGATACGGTATATTACCTACTATTAAACGTATGATAGCCTAAGCAAAGGTAATAACCCAAAAGAAGCAATATGTTACCTACTATCAAACGTATGATAGCCTAAGCAAAGGTAATAACCTACAAGAGATGGTATATTACCTACTATCAAACGTATGATACCCTAAGCAAAGGTAATCACCCAAAAGATACGGTATATTACCTACTATCAAACGTATGATACCCTAAGAAAAGGTAATAACCCAAAAGATATGGTATATTACCTACTATCAAACGTATGATTGTCTATGAAAAGGTAATAACCCAAAAGATAGAGTATGTTACCTACTATCAAACGTATGATAGCCTAAGCAAAGGTAATAACCCAAAAGAGACGGTATGTTACCTGGTATCAAACGTATGATAGCCTAAGCAAAAGTAATAGCCCAATAAGATATGGTATGTTACCTAGTATCAATCGTATGATAGCCTAAGCAAAAGTAATAACCCAATAAGACACAGTATATTACCTACTATCAAACGTATGATAGCTTAAGCAAAGGTAATAACCCCCAAAGATACGGTATGTTACCTACTATGAAACGTATGATAGCCTAAGCAAAGGTAATAACCCAAAAGATACGGTATATTACCTACTATCAAACGTATGATAACCTAAGAAAAGGTGATAATCCACAAGAGACAGTATATTACCTACTATCAAACATATGATACCCTAAGCAAAGGTAATAACCCAAAAGATACGGTATATTAATTACTATTAAACGTATGATAGCCTAAGCAAAGGTAATAACCCCAAAGATACAGTATATTACCTACTATCAAACGTATGATTGTCTATGCAAAGGTAATAACCCAATAAGATACGGTATATTACCTACTATCAAACGTATGATAGCCTAAGCGAAGGTGATAACCCAAAAGATACAGTATGTTACCTACTATCAAACGTATGATAGCTTAAGCAAAGGTAATAACCCAAAAGATACGGTATGTTACCTACTATCAATCGAATGATAGCCTATGGAATCATAATAACCCAAAAAGATACGGTATATTACCGACTATCAAACGTATGATAGTCTAAGCAAAGGTAATAACCCAAAAGATATGGTATATTACCTACTATCAGACGTATGATTGTCTAAGCAAAGGTAATAACCCAAAAGATACGGTATGTTACCTACTATCAAACGTATGATAGCCTAAGCATATTTAATAACCCAAAAGAGACGGTATGTTACCTAGTATCAAACGTATGATAGCCTAAGCAAAAGTAATAACCCATTAAGATATGGTATATTACCTACTATAAAACGTATGATAGCCTAAGAAAAGGTAATAACCCCAAAGATACGGTATATTACCTACTATCAAATGTATGATAGCCTAAGCATAAGGAATATCCCAAAAGATACGGTATATTACCTACTATCAATCGTATGATAGCATAAGCAAAGGTAATAACTCAAAACATACGGTATATTACCTACTATCAGACATATGATTGTCTAAGCAAAGGTCATAACCCAAAAGATACGGTATGTTAGCTACTATCAAACGTATGATAGCCTAAGAAAAGGTAATAACCCAAAAGAGATGGTATGTTACCTAGTATCAAATGTATGATAGCCTAAGCAAAAGTAATAACCCAATAAGACACAGTATATTACCTACTATCAAACGTATGATAGCTTAAGCAAAGGTAATAACCCCAAAGATACGGTATGTTACCTACTATGAAACGTATGATAGCCCAAGCAAAGGTAATAACCCAAAAGATACGGTATATTACCTACTATCAAACGTATGATAACCTAAGAAAAGGTAATAATCCACAAGAGACGGTATATTACCTACTATCAAACGTATGATACCCTAAGCAAAGGTAATAACCCAAAAGATACGGTATATTAATTACTATTAAACGTATAATAGCCTAAGCAAATGTAATAACCCCAAAGATACAGTATATTACCTACTATCAAACGTATGATTGTCTATGCAAAGGTAATAACCCAATAAGATACGGTATATTACCTACTATCAAACGTATGATAGCCTAAGCGAAGGTAATAACCCAAAAGATACAGTATGTTACCTACTATCAAACGTATGATAGCTTAAGCAAAGGTAATAACCCAAAAGATACGGTATGTTACCTACTATCAATCGAATGATAGCCTATGCAACCATAATAACCCAAAAAGATACGGTATATTACCGACTATCAAACGTGTGATAGTCTAAGCAAAGGTAATTACCCAAAAGATATGGTATATTACCTACTATCAGACGTATAATTAACTAAGCAAAGGTAATAACCCAAAAGATACGGTATGTTACCTACTATCAAACGTATGATAGCCTAAGCAAAGGTAAAACCCAAAAGAGATGGTATTTTACCTTGTATCAAACGTATGATAGCCTAAGCAAAAGTAAGAACCCAATAAGACACAGTATTTTACCTACTATCAAACGTATGATAGCTTAAGCAAAGGTAATAACCCCAAAGATACGGTATGTTACCTACTATCAAACGTACGATACCCTAAGCAAAGGTAATAAGCCAAAAGATACGGTATATTACTTACTATCAAACGTATGATAGCATAAGCAAAGGTAATAACCCCAAAGATACGGTATATTACCTACTATCAATCATATGATTGTCTAAGCAAAGGTAATAACCCGATAAGATACGGTATATTACCTACTATTAAACGTATGATAGCCTAAGAAAAGGTAATAACCCAAAAGAAGCAATATGTTACCTACTATCAAACGTATGATAGCCTAAGCAAAGGTAATAACCTACAAGAGATGGTATATTACCTACTATCAAACGTATGATACCCTAAGCAAAGGTAATCACCCAAAAGATACGGTATATTACCTACTATCAAACGTATGATACCCTAAGAAAAGGTAATAACCCAAAAGATATGGTATATTACCTACTATCAAACGTATGATTGTCTATGAAAAGGTAATAACCCAAAAGATAGAGTATGTTACCTACTATCAAACGTATGATAGCCTAAGCAAAGGTAATAACCCAAAAGAGACGGTATGTTACCTGGTATCAAACGTATGATAGCCTAAGCAAAAGTAATAGCCCAATAAGATATGGTATGTTACCTAGTATCAATCGTATGATAGCCTAATCAAAAGTAATAACCCAATAAGACATAGTATATTACCTACTATCAAACGTATGATAGCTTAAGCAAAGGTAATAACCCCCAAAGATACGGTATGTTACCTACTATGAAACGTATGATAGCCTAAGCAAAGGTAATAACCCAAAAGATACGGTATATTACCTACTATCAAACGTATGATAACCTAAGAAAAGGTAATAATCCACAAGAGACAGTATATTACCTACTATCAAACATATGATACCCTAAGCAAAGGTAATAACCCAAAAGATACGGTATATTAATTACTATTAAACGTATGATAGCCTAAGCAAAGGTAATAACCCCAAAGATACAGTATATTACCTACTATCAAACGTATGATTGTCTATGCAAAGGTAATAACCCAATAAGATACGGTATATTACCTACTATCAAACGTATGATAGCCTAAGCGAAGGTGATAACCCAAAAGATACAGTATGTTACCTACTATCAAACGTATGATAGCTTAAGCAAAGGTAATAACCCAAAAGATACGGTATGTTACCTACTATCAATCGAATGATAGCCTATGGAATCATAATAACCCAAAAAGATACGGTATATTACCGACTATCAAACGTATGATAGTCTAAGCAAAGGTAATAACCCAAAAGATATGGTATATTACCTACTATCAGACGTATGATTGTCTAAGCAAAGGTAATAACCCAAAAGATACGGTATGTTACCTACTATCAAACGTATGATAGCCTAAGCATATTTAATAACCCAAAAGAGACGGTATGTTACCTAGTATCAAACGTATGATAGCCTAAGCAAAAGTAATAACCCATTAAGATATGGTATATTACCTACTATAAAACGTATGATAGCCTAAGAAAAGGTAATAACCCCAAAGATACGGTATATTACCTACTATCAAATGTATGATAGCCTAAGCATAAGGAATATCCCAAAAGATACGGTATATTATCTACTATCAATCGTATGATAGCATAAGCAAAGGTAATAACTCAAAACATACGGTATATTACCTACTATCAGACATATGATTGTCTAAGCAAAGGTCATAACCCAAAAGATACGGTATGTTAGCTACTATCAAACGTATGATAGCCTAAGAAAAGGTAATAACCCAAAAGAGATGGTATGTTACCTAGTATCAAATGTATGATAGCCTAAGCAAAAGTAATAACCCAATAAGACACAGTATATTACCTACTATCAAACGTATGATAGCTTAAGCAAAGGTAATAACCCCAAAGATACGGTATGTTACCTACTATGAAACGTATGATAGCCCAAGCAAAGGTAATAACCCAAAAGATACGGTATATTACCTACTATCAAACGTATGATAACCTAAGAAAAGGTAATAATCCACAAGAGACGGTATATTACCTACTATCAAACGTATGATACCCTAAGCAAAGGTAATAACCCAAAAGATACGGTATATTAATTACTATTAAACGTATAATAGCCTAAGCAAATGTAATAACCCCAAAGATACAGTATATTACCTACTATCAAACGTATGATTGTCTATGCAAAGGTAATAACCCAATAAGATACGGTATATTACCTACTATCAAACGTATGATAGCCTAAGCGAAGGTAATAACCCAAAAGATACAGTATGTTACCTACTATCAAACGTATGATAGCTTAAGCAAAGGTAATAACCCAAAAGATACGGTATGTTACCTACTATCAATCGAATGATAGCCTATGCAACCATAATAACCCAAAAAGATACGGTATATTACCGACTATCAAACGTATGATAGTCTAAGCAAAGGTAATAACCCAAAAGATATGGTATATTACCTACTATCAGACGTATGATTGTCTAAGCAAAGGTAATAACCCAAAAGATACGGTATGTTACCTACTATCAAACGTATGATAGCCTAAGCAAAGGTAATAACCCAAAAGAGATGGTATGTTACCTTGTATCAAACATATGACAGCCTAAGCAAAAGTAAGAACCCAATAAGACACAGTATATTACCTACTATCAAACGTATGATAGCTTAAGCAAAGGTAATAACCCCAAAGATACGGTGTGTTACCTACTATCAAACGTATGATACCCTAAGCAAAGGTAATAACCCAAAAGATACGGTATATTGCTTACTATCAAACGTATGATAGCATAAGCAAAGGTAATAACCCCAAAGATACGGTATATTACCTACTATCAATCATATGATTGTCTAAGCAAAGGTAATAACCCAATAAGATACGGTACATTACCTACTATTAAACGTATGATAGCCTAAGCAAACGTAATAACCCAAAAGAAGCAATATGTTACCTACTATCAAACGTATGATTCCCTAAGCAAAGGTAATAACCCAACCGATACGGTATATTACCTACTATCAAAAGTATGATACCCTAAGAAAAGGTAATAACCCAATAGATATGGTATATTACCTACTATCAAACGTATGATTGTCTATGAAAAGGTAATAACCCAAAAGATACAGTATGTTACCTACTATCAAACGTATGATAGCCTAAGCAAAGGTAATAACCTAAAAGAGACGGTATGTTACCTGGTATCAAATGTATGATAGCCTAAGCAAAAGTAATAGCCCAATAAGATATGGTATGTTACCTAGTATCAATCGTATGATAGCCTAAGCAAAAGTAATAACCCAATAAGACACAGTATATTACCTACTATCAAACGTATGATAGCTTAAGCAAAGGTAATAACCCCAAAGATATGGTATGTTACCTACTATGAAACGTATGATAGCCAAAGCAAAGGTAATAACCCAAAAGATACGGTATATTACCTACTATCAAACGTATGATAACCTAAGAAAAGGTAATAATCCACAAGAGACGGTATATTACCTACTATCAAACATATGATACCCTAAGCAAAGGTAATAACCCAAAAGATACGGTATATTAATTACTATTAAACGTATGATAGCCTAAGCAAAGGTAATAACCCCAAAGATACAGTATATTACCTACTATCAAACGTATGATTTTCTTTGCAAAGGTAATAACCCAATAAGATACGGTATATTACCTACTATCAAATGTATGATAGCCTAAGCGAAGGTAATAACCCAAAAGATACAGTATGTTACCTACTATCAAACGTATGATAGCTTAAGCAAAGGTAATAACCCAAAAGATACGGTATGTTACCTACTATCAATCGAATGATAGACTATGCAACCATAATAACCCAAAAAGATACGGTATATTACCGACTATCAAACGTATGATAGTCTAAGCAAAGGTAATAACCCAAAAGATATGGTATATTACCTACTATCAGACGTATGATTGTCTAAGCAAAGGTAATAACCCAAAAGATACGGTATGTTACCTACTATCAAACGTATGATAGCCTAAGCATATTTAATAACCCAAAAGAGACGGTATGTTACCTAGTATCAAACGTATGATAGCCTAAGTAAAAGTAATAACCCATTAAGATATGGTATATTACCTACTATAAAACGTATGATAGCCTAAGCAAAGGTAATAACCCCAAAGATACGATATATTACCTACTATAGATTGTATGATAGCCTAAGCATAGGGAATATCCCAAAAGATACGGTATATTACCTACTATCAGTCGTATGATAGCATAAGCAAAGGTAATAACCCAAAACATACGGTATATTACCTACTATCAGACGTATGATTGTCTAAGCAAAGGTCATAACCCAAAAGATACGGTATGTTAGCTACTAGCAAACGTATGATAGCCTAAGCAAAGGTAATAACCCAAAAGAGATGGTATGTTACCTAGTATCAAACGTATGATAGCCTAAGCAAAAGTAATAACCCAATAAGACACAGTATATTACCTACTATCAAACGTATAATAGCTTAAGCAAAGGTAATAACCCCAAAGATACGGTATGTTACCTACTATGAAATGTATGATAGCCTAAGCAAAGGTAATAACCCAAAAGATACGGTATATTACCTACTATCAAACATATGATACCCTAAGAAAAGGTAATAATCCACAAGAGACGGTATATTACCTACTATCAAACGTATGATACCCTAAGCAAAGGTAATAACCCAAAAGATACGGTATATTACTTACTATTAAACGTATAATAGCCTAAGCAAAGGCAATAACCCCAAAGATACAGTATATTACCTACTATCAAACGTATGATTGTCTAAGCAAAGGTAATAACCCAATAAGATACGGTATATTACCTACTATCAAACGTATGATAGCCTAAGCGAAGGTAATAACCCAAAAGATACAGTATGTTACCTACTATCAAACGTATGATAGCTTAAGCAAAGGTAATAACCCAATAAGACACAGTATATTACCTACTATCAAACGTATGATAGCTTAAGCAAAGGTAATAACCCCAAAGATACGGTATGTTACCTACTATCAAACGTATGATACCCTAAGCAAAGGTAATAACCCAAAAGATACGGTATATTACCAACTATCAAATGTATGATACCTTAAGAAAAGGTAATAACCCAAAAGATACGGTATATTACCTACTATCAAACGTATGATTGTCTATGAAAAGGTAATAACCCAAAAGATACAGTATGTTACCTACAATCAAACATATGATAGCCTAAGCAAAGGTAATTTCCCAAAAGAGACGGTATGTTACCTGGTATCAAACGTATGATAGCCTAAGCAAAAGTAATAACCCAATAAGATATGGTATATTACCTACTATCAAACGTATGATACCCTAAGAAAAGGTAATAATCCAAAAGATATGGTATATTACCTACTATCAAATGTCTGATTGTCTAAGCAAAGGTGATAACCCAAAAGATACAGTATGTTACCTACTATCAAACGTATGATAGCCTAAGCAAAGGTAATAACCCAAAAGATACGGTATGTTAGCTACTATCAAACGTATGATAGCCTAAGCAAAGGTGATAACCCAAAAGAGATGGTATGGTACCTAGTATCAAACGTATGATAGCCTAAGCAAAAGTAATAACCCAATAAGACACAGTATATTACCTACTATCAAACGTATGATAGCTTAAGCAAAGGTAATAACCCCAAAAATACGGTATGTTACCTACTATGAAACGTATGATATCCTAAGCAAAGGTAATAACCCCAAAGATACGGTATATTACCTACTATCAAACGTATGATTGTCTAAGTAAAGGTAATAACCTAATAAGATATGGTATATTACCTACTATCAAACGTATGATAGCCTAAGAGAAGGTAATAACCCAAAAGATACAGTATGTTACCTACTATCAAACGTATGATAGCTTAAGCAAAGGTAATAACCCAAAAGATACGGTATGTTACCTACTATCAAACGTATGATAGCCTATGCAACCATAATAACCCAAAAAGATACGGTATATTACCGACTATCAAACGTATGATAGTCTAAGCAAATGTAATAACCTAAAAGATATGGTATATTACCTACTATCAGACGTATGATTGTCTAAGCAAAGGTAGTAACCCAAAAGATACGGTATGTTACGTATTATCAAACGTATGATAGCCTAAGCATATTTAATAACCCAACAGAGATGGTATGTTAGCTAGTATCAAACGTATGATAGCCTAAGCAAAAGTAATAACCCATTAAGATATGGTATATTACCTACTATAAAACGTATGTTAGCCTAAGCAAAGGTAATAACCCCAAAGATACGGTATATTACCTACTATCAAATGTATGATAGCCTAAGCATAGGGAATATCCCAAAAGATACGGTATATTACCTACTATCAGTCGTATGATAGCATAAGCAAAGGTAATAACCCAAAACATACGGTATATTACCTACTATCAGACGTATGATTGTCTAAGCAAAGGTAATAACCCAAAAGATACGGTATGTTAGCTACTATCAAACGTATGATAGCCTAAGCAAAGGTAATAACCCAAAAGAGATGGTATGTTACCTATTATCAAACGTATGATAGCCTAAGAAAAAGTAATAACCCAATAAGACACAGTATATTACCTACTATCAAACGTATGATAGCTTAAGCAAAGGTAATAACCCCAAAGATACGGTATGTTACCTACTATTGTAATACCCTAATTTTTACCCCTAAGATCCCACATTTCATTTGCATCATTACATACACAAACAAGATCATACTTTTTGGTTCTCTCACCCTTGTGTTTCTTATTTACTTTATGTTTGTTTCTGTTTACTAACCTCTAACCAAAATACCAAAAATATTTTGCAATTTTGCTTGTTTCCTCTTCTTTGTGTGTTTAGGGTTTTGCAAGGAGATTGATGGCAAAGACATTCATTCAAGTTTAAATCAGATGGACGTTTGACCTCATCTTGGTCAAATTATCAAGAGTTTGCTTCAACTATATGTTACCCGTGGTGGTGGGCTATTTTCTCAGACAATGTGTTTGTTCAAGGTCAAACAGTGTTCTATGAGAAGTTTGGTCAGGATTATCACGATCAGGGTTCATCAGTCTAGAGTTTTGTCTGTACAAGTCAGGTTTGGTGGATGTTCAATCAAGATGTTTGTTTTAGGATACAATTCCAAAGTGCTCATTCAAGTGTGCCATTTCCAAGTGATTTTAGAGCATGATTGAAGGTTGTCAAGAGTTTAACAAGACAAGATGATTGTCACAATTCAAAGTCCAATTTTCAAATGTCATTCAAGTTTTCAAGACAGGACATGCATCATACAAGTTTTCAAGATCATTTTCAAGGCATAGTTATTATTTAAGGTCTTTCAAATATGGTTCGTGTTCAGCAGCTATCTGAATTAGAAGAGTGACAAATCAGGACTGGGATGTGGTGGAAAGCATGCGGTTGGCTTTAGTGAATGTTGTAAATGATGTTCTTGACAGATCCAATGATATTGCCGATGCTCAGTATTATGATTGGATAAAACTCTTGGAAATCGTTTCAAGATGGCAAGACATATATGGAAATTTCTCGCTTACGACCTACAGTTCTCATCTCAAAGGTTCCTTATCTGTGTTGGCAGTATGTTTCCTAGGCCACACTCCGGCAGTTGAAGATGTGTTATCGCTTGTCATAGGACCAAATTAGAGATCTTTATCAGTGTCGGCGACAATATGTTCAGTTATACCTGGTTTCTCTTCAACAGTCATCCACCGTCAACCTCTTGGAAATCAGAGAAATATATAAGGATCTTGATTCAAAAGTAATTCTTCTATGGAGGTTGCTAGCTCATGCCAAGATTGAATTTGTAAAATCTAAGGTAGCTGCTGAAGAAAGTAAACTTAAGAACAAGAGCTGGTTTTCATTTAGATGGCATGCTGACACAGAAGAAGTTTCTTTAAGTGATGCTTCTGAAAAGCAACAATTTAAAGAAGAAAGTTTAACTACAGAAGAATATACATTGGAGGAAACTAAAATCAAACACAAAATGTCAATCAAAACTGATGTTGTGTTGGTACATATAATGTTAGACTTTTTGATGATTCAGAGAAATTCACAGTTGTTGACAGACTCACTAAGGACACTGGAACCAGCATCCATTTCTTTAGAGTTTACACAAAAAGAGGCCAACGGCCGTGAATCCAACACTAGAACTTCCACTGCATATGGTGTTGACTTAGTTTATGGTGGCTATTTATTCTTGCTTGTCATGATGAAAGAAATAAAGCTGCTATAATGAAGTCTGGAGCAATTTATGTTCTCACCGACAGGATCTTGAATTGTTGCTCACAATATTCTCAGATAAATACAAAGAAGATAGCATGCTAATTTTCCTGGTACTTTAAGACAAGCATCGAGTAGTAACTCTGTATTGGAAATCTCGATCGATGCTAGTTATCCAGCTAAACGCCGCGATGCAGTAACAGAAGCCTACTCCTATTTTATTTTTTAAAAACCTGTATACTTCAGCAACTCACAAGTGGAAACCAACAATTTTCTCGTTTGCCGGAGCAATTTCAAGGACAATCAATTTGGACAGGTCGTTACTTGGTGTGATGTCAGTATAAGACTATAGAAGGTCTTTGAAGGTTTATTGCAGATGTGTTGCATCCTTCTGCTACTCATTCAATCTCGAGCTTTGCTTCCTTGTTCGATGGTGTTGGAGTTACTTTGGCCTTGAAATATTGTAGGATGTTGCTACTACAAGATGTTATGCAGGTTCTTCGTAGTGCTGTTATGACTCTTGCAAATAGGTCATATGATGGATCTCTCACTAATTCATGCCACTGGGCAGATGGGATTCCTTTGAATCTCAGGCTTTATGAAATGCTTCTACAATCTTGTTTTGATGTTAATGATGAATCATCAATTATTGATGATTTTGATGAGCTAATGGAACAAATTAAGAAGAGTTGGGGAATACTTGGATTAAACCAGACATATCATAATCTCTGTTTTACTTGGGTTTTATTTCATCAATTTGTTGCTACTGGACAGATGGATTTGGAGCTTCTATCTGATGCTGATGGCCATCTAGCTGAAGTTGCAAAAGATGCAAAGACAACAAAAGATTCTGAGTATTCCAAAATTTTGAGTTCGACGTTGACTTCGATATTGGGATGGGCAGAGAAAAGGCTTCTTGCATACCATGAAACTTTTGATAGTGGTAACGTTGAAACTATGGAGGGCATAGTCTCTTAAGGGGTAGCAGCGGCTAAGATATTACTTGAAGACATATCTAATGAGTATTGCAGGAGGAGAAAAACTGAAGTCAACGTGGCTCGGGAAAGAATTGAAACTTACATAAGGTCATCTCTACGTACTGCCTTTGCCCAGATAATGGAGAAAGCAGACTCAAGCAGGAGGGCATCAAGAAACCAGCCAAATGCTCTCCCTCTCCTTGCCATTCTTGCAAAGGATGTAGGCAGCCTGGCAATGAATGAAAAGCTAGTGTTCATCCCGATACTCAAGAGATGGCATCCTTTGGCAGCAGGTCTTGCTGTGGCTACCCTTCATGCATGCTATGGAAACGAAATGAAGCAATTCATTGCCGGTATCACAGAATTGACCCCAGATGATGTTCAGGTGTTAAGAGCAGCAGACCAGTTGGAGAAAGACCTTGTGCAGATAGCTGTTGAGGATTCAGTAGACAGTGATGATGGCAACCTCGAAGCAAGATCTTCTTTTAAAAGAGTTCGTGAACATGATATCGAGACGTATATAAGGAGGCAGCTACAGTTTACTTTCGAATTTGTGGTGAGGATATCCTACATTCTGCTGTGATGCTTGAACAAGCATCATACTGTTATTTGTTGTCTAAACCCTCCATGTCACGCAAATATGGATTTCATCTAGTTCTTTCTGGTGAGCAGTGTTGCACCCCAAAATTTGACCAACATTTATTTACCAAGTTTGTGGTTCGTTGCATTCATCATCTGCATCTCATTGATATGTGGGCAGTAAATCAAGAGGTATGATTACCTAGCAAGAGTTGTATGAGACTTTAAATCTAGCCAAGAAAGTTATTCAAAGGTTCAAGGATTGATATCCTTGTCAGAGAACTCAAGAGATCCTCAAAGGAATTGGTTGAA
Organism: Lathyrus sativus; assembly: GCA_963859935.3. Taxonomy (NCBI): domain Eukaryota; kingdom Viridiplantae; phylum Streptophyta; class Magnoliopsida; order Fabales; family Fabaceae; genus Lathyrus; species Lathyrus sativus. The sequence goes on from OZ012737.1 coordinate 311,237,609, forward strand.
ACCAAGGTTGTGTGTCTCATAACTTGAGAGTTGTGGGAGCTCCTCAGATGATTCTGAGACTAGGAGGATGGAATTGAAGCTGTGAGAAAGCTTATGAGATGTCTTGAAAGTCATCATGAAGCCTAGAGAGGTCATTGTACAAGAATTCAGAAGATTCAGCCATGAGTGGTGGAATTAGGGTTTGACTGGGTCAACCCTAGGTCAACTGAAGATTTGGAGAGGGTTGAGACCTAATCCAAGAGCCATGTGATCATGGAATGATGTATTGAGATGTTATAAGGATGATTCCTAGACCAACTCATCATGATTGAGGAGTTTGAGAAGTTTCAAGCTAGGGTTTCTAAGGATTGACAGTGTAAAATCCCCTAGTTTGATCACTATCTTCAAGGCAGTTTAGCTCAAGATGTGATTGTCATCTCATATTCCCCACAACATGAATGTTGTAGATCTTGTTCTTAGATTTAATTTGAGTAGTAGAATTCCTTTATAGGATTTAGGGATCTCAAGTTATGGCTTTGACAAATTACAGGTCATCTGAGGTATGTGAATCTGGGTCCTTGAAAGTCACCCAACTTGCAGACAACCTTTGCCCTAGTAGGATGATTCCTATGAACTCTTGGTCAACATGAATGTTTATAATCTTCTTATATTTCTATATATTACTATAAGTCCTTGATAGGATTTGTAGAACTCAACTTATGGCTTTGACAAGTCAAGGGCATTTTGGTCATTTGGAAGTTATAGGTCATTTCAAGCATGAGGCCATATCTCCTATTTTCAAGCTTCAAATGGAAAAATATTCAACATCAAACTTGCTTAGAATGATGTTTTAAGGCTATTAGGGAGGTCATGAGATGTTGAAAAGGCTCATATCAAAAAGTGATAAAAATGGCCTAAAAATGAGGCATAAGTTAATTAAGTTGAATTTGAAAAATGGAAATCACAAGTTATAAGTCCAAACCATGTCATGTAATAGGTCATTCTGACTCCAAATGACATTCTAAGAACAATGGTTCAGCCAAAATTTTGATTTGAGGCTTGCATCATAGTGCTGCTTTGGAATTTGATTACTTGCATCTTAAGGTACCAAACCAAAACAAGGAAAAACTCAATAAGCAAGGCAGTTATGCATTGTAACTTACCCTAAATCTCATGTGGGGATAAATTCAAGTCAGAAACCAAGATTGAAAAGGCTATGGCATGAGATAGCATGTAAGGAGAATGAGAAATCAAAATACCATGACATGAAAAGTTCAATTTCTCATTGGATTGTCCTAGAGGGTTCTAGATGATTCTAAACCACTCTATAAGATGAATATAACTTGCTCAGATGCAAGGTTGGTGTTAATTGGTGTAGAGAAGAGAGAGTGAGATCCAAATTCCTCCATTGCAAGTCAAGTGCAATTTCTTCATTCTTCTTCATTGCCATCCCATTTTTCTTCACAAACCCTTTCCATAGATCCCTCTGAGTGTGTGCATGCTGAATTGAAGCTCCATTGATGGAAGATTGAAGGTGTTCACATTGGATTTGCAAAGAAGCAATTATCATCGAATCTTGAAGTACAAGCTCTCTCCCTCAGAATTTTTGCAAACAGTAGAAGTTTCATCATCCAAGGATCATTCTTGAAGAGTTTCAAGCCTTGAAAGCAAGGATTTCATCATCTACCATATCAAGAAGCCAGATTTGCAAAATCTCTTCCACCTCATTATTTAGGCATGGTTAGGGTGAATTATTAGTATAGAATTGCTAGAGACCAATAGGTGATCAATTCTAGAGACTTTAGGAGCATTTGATGAAGTTTCAGTCATGGATACCATTTCTTGATGGAGCAAGAACTCGTGGCATAGTGAGTGATAATGCAAGATTAATAGCTGGTTTTGATTAGGGCAATGTGAGGGTCATTTTGATGCAAAGAAATCTATGTTTGGTTGAGGTTGAAGATTGATCATTATTTGAGGATAATTTGGATTCACCATCGGGTTCTATGTTAGAGATCATTTCAATGCGTTTCAAGGTTATGAGCGTGATCAGGGTGAAAAATGGATCAGTTTAGGGTTTTGAAGGGTTGAATTTGATGCTGAAATGAAGGAGCACGAAGGGATGGAAGATGAGTGCATGAACTCTGGTTTTCATGGAAGTTTCTGAAAACCCTAGGTGGGAGGTTGAAGACGAAATTCCAGCCATTGGATAAGGCGCTGACCAGTTGACTCAAGAATAATCCAATGGCCCAGATTTAATCTCGCGTTTGGAGGGAAACTCAGAAACCTAATGAAATGCCGCGTTTCATTAAAGGATATTTCTGGGCTTAGTGTGATCAATTGCTATCTGAACCCCTCTTCGTGGCCCAATTGTATTTTAAACTGAATTTTGTTTCTATCTGCACCGCTTGTTTTTCTTTTTCTTTTGATTTTCTGATTTAGATATTGGGCCCAACACGCATGCTATCCCCACCCCCCCCCCCCCAGTCTGGGCCCATGTGTGGAATGAACTGTATTTTGTTGCTAATTGCACCCCGGCCATCTTTATCATTTTATTTTTCTCCAATTTTTCTCATACTTTGAAAATTCATATTAAATGGAAAAATCAATATTTTTTCATAGGAGTTTTTTCTCCTACTTCATATTTTTGTCAAGAAAAATATCAAATAAAAACATTTGTCATTTCATGCATTTTAGTATTTTTTGTATATTTTATTCTTTAATTTCTTTTTATTTCCTTTATGTTGATCAATGATCTTGTAGAATTTAGTTTAGGTAGTTTACTTAATATTTTTAGGTCAATCTTTTTAGGATAGTTAGATATATGCTTTAGCTTCCCCCTGGATTTATTCCATATTTTTGTGATGATTTTTAGGATAGGTTTGATTAGATGATTCTAGGTTGTGTAGAATTAGGTTAAACTTCAACATAGGTCCATAATAACTTTAGAATTTTGGGGTTTTAGGACAATTTAGACTATGGGACATATATGGGTATTAAGGGTAGGTATGTAGGATCCCTTAGAAATTATATTAGGATTTAATATGATAGTATGCTATTTTTAGTTGATTTTTGTATTGGTTGATTGTTTGTGTTGCCTTTAGGGCATGTTTGCTTTAGTTGCTTTGCTTTGTGGGCTTGGAGAGCTTGATCTTGTTTTAAGGAGTATTAAGGAGCATAGTAGAAGACTTGAAGATGCATTGAGGAGCTTGAGAGCTTGATCTTATTTCTTTTTGTTGTTTTAGGGTTAGGGATTAGGAAGAGTTTAGACTTAGACAACTTCTTTCTCAAACATGGATGGTATCATTCACCTCCATTCCTCCCTATGATCCAAAGTCCTTCCATGGTATACACCTATCTCCTTTGGAGGGATAAGTGATGTACCTAGGAAGTAGAACTTTTGAGGGAACCATTCCTTTGATGTTGAACCCTTAAAGGTCACCTTTGGTGATCAATAAGCAGTTCAATATCCCCCAGCTTATCCAGTAAGTGATTTTCTCTGGTTTGATTATCTTGAGAGATGTTGAGCTTGAGCTTGAAGATGAAGACTTCAATGAAGAGTGTAGAAGAGGATGAATCCTTGAGCATTGCCATTCCAGCTGAAGCTTGAAGAGCAAAGGAAGTTGATACTTACCTTGATGCCTGGAGATCCTGAAGGAGCCAAGTTGATACTCATGATTGATAGTGAAGCCTGAAGGTGGAGCTGATCAAGAAGCTGAAGCTTAAAAGGAGAAGATAAGTTGAAACTTATTTTGTAGGGTTGAAGCCTGGAAAAGCAACTGATGCTTGTCAAGAATGATTGAAGTCTGAAGACTGAGTTGCTACTGGAAGAGCTGAAGCTTGGAGTTGAGAGAGGAGTTGATCTGCTTTCTTCTCTTTCTTTTCTGTATTGATGTGTTTTGTTTGACTTGCTTGATGCATTAGAATAAGTTCATATCTAGAATAAGTAGAATCTAGGAGCATGATTGCACTAGAGGTTGAGTTGCTCCCTCTGCTTGTACTGTTACTGTGTGGCTTTGCTTGCGGGTATTCGGTAGAGCCCAGCTCCCTTGCCCATGTGGTTTGTTTGCCTGATGGCATTTCATTTCATTCTATCTGTATGATTGCAGTTTACTGTTTATTGCTTGATAGCATGTTGTTTATATTTCAGTATGATTACTGTTATCCATTCTGGCTTGAGGTTGAGATGAGCTTGTGGAGGCTGAAGCCCCACACACATTTCCTCCCTCACTTGCATTGCATGCATTTTACTGTTAAGCTGATGCTTTGTCTGTTTTGGTGTATCATTAACATGATCCCTTAGGACTCTCATTTCCTTTGATAAGGAATTGATGATAGAACTTTAGGTTGAAACCTATGCATGACAACTTCTAGGAGTTCCCTGTTCAAACCTCAACCATAGGATGAATCCATGGCATGATAACAGTAGGACTTGATAGTCTCCCTCCTAGTTGGGCCTGTTCTCTTCTTTCGTACGTTACGAGCCTTAAGCTATCTGAGAAAGGATTGTCGGAGAGTTTCTTTTCCACAGTCTAGATGTTTAGTATGGTACCCTTTGGGTGACATGCGACGCATTCACTCTCAGGTCATAGTCTCTAGTGCGATTGAAATTGCAAATACAATAAAAAACACTTCTTTCGTAAAAGACAGGAAATAAACCGTAGTTTCCCGAACTACGTGAGCTCTGATCTCTCATGCCTGTTGAGAGTACGTAGGCACAAGATGGCGATGTCTTGGCGAGCTACCTTCCCCCATAACCCTTCGTAGGCCGAACTACGTTGACTCTGATTTCTCATTCTCGGATGAGAATACGTAGGCATAAAGTGCGACGCTTTGCCGAGTCATTTTCTTTTCTTTTTCAGCCAGCCTTGATAGGTAGATAGAATAAAACCAACCCGTCCAAGTAAACACAACAAGCAAGGATCCCGTCGAGTACAAAGGACGTGAGGGGTGCTAATACCTTCCCCTTGCGTAACCGACTCCCGAATCCAGACAACGGTTGCGATGACCTTGTCTTACCCTTTTTCGTCAGGTTTTTCCGATCGTTTCCTTTCCCGTTCTGAGGGATAAATAACGAAAGGTGGCGACTCTTCTGTTGTGTCGGCACCTTATTTTCGCGCAAGCGACAGTTGGCGACTCTGCTGGGGACTTCATCTTCAGTTCCCTGAGAGTCAATCCTAACGCTTGTATGTTTACTTGTTGGGTTGCGTTTATTTATTGCATTTTACTTCTCGCGCTTTATTTCCCGCATTTTATTTTCAGTATAATATGATTATCTGTGCTGTTGTGGGATGGGAGTTCCGATGAGTGAGAAGCCAGACCCAAGCTTGAGTGCACTATAGACTTAGAGTGGAAATTAGTGGGTGCGTGCTTGCTTTGCAGACACTAGTGTCTCATGAAATCCACGCTCAGACGAGGTTCATCCGGTTGGCTTCACTTTCAACCCTTTGGGTTGAGACGGTTGCTGGTTTGGTGGATTGTCGACTCTGGGGACCGATCATTCGTGATTCAGCTAAGTGAGGTTGCTTCATGAGCTGGTGATGCCACACCTTCTAGGTATCGTATCACCCCTCTTGAAAGTCTGTGACGCTGATGAACGCATAGGATGTTGTACCTTGAGTCAGTTTAGGTCCATACCTGTGAGCAGGGTTGGGTTTATGGCAGGAAACCTTGACTTTCAGACTACCTGGTTTTCTTGATAGTGAATCAGTTTTAATTGGTACCAGGGTTTCTCAGTTGCAGATTTGTCTGTTCTTGATAGAGCAGGTTTTGATCAGAGGATCTTATTATCAGGTGTATGTCTGTTCTTGATAGAGCAGGTTTTGATCAGAGGTTCTTATCATCAGGTGTATGTCTGTTCTTGATAGAGCAGAGTTTTGTCATCAGTTGTTTGTTCTTGATAGAGCAGATTTTTGGGGTCTGAAGATCTCATCCGCAGATGTTATTTGTTCTTGATAGAGCAGATTTTTGGGGTCTGAAGATCTCATCAGCAAATGTTGTTTGTTCTTGATAGAGCAGATTTTTGATTGGGGTCTGAAGATCTCATCAGCAGCTGTTTGTCTGTTCTTGATAGGGCAGATTTTTGATTAGGGTCTGAAGACCTCATCAGCAGATATTTCTTGATCATACACCAGAGGTCCTTATCATCAGACATCTGTTCTTGACAGAGCAGAATTATGACCCTATGTATATGGTCCTATCAGATGGTTGGTCTTGGCAGATCAGATCTATGGTCCTCCACCGGGGTTTTCTTCTCATCAGTGGTTGTGGTTTTGTTGATACAGAATCTCAACAACACCAGCTACCCGGATCTCTTATTGCATGATTGCATTTTGCATTAGTTTGCATGTTCATTTGCATTTCATTAATGTGTGTCTGTGTTGCAGGTACCGTTTTCCCCGATCTAGGATTTCTTGCCTCCTATTGTATTGTTATGGGCTCCTTGAGGAAGACCGTGGCGTACAAGTTCCCTACCCCTGATGTGGTTAAGTTGACTGGTTTGATAGCTCTAGCAGGTGATTCTGTGAAGGATGAGTTCAGAAAATCTTATGGCAGGTTGCTCAGTTTGGTTTGTAAGCCTTCTGTGTTCGAGTTGAACGGGCTGCATGCTCTGCTGCAGTTCTACGACCCTCCGCTGAGATGTTTCACTTTTCAGGACTTTGTTCTCGCGCCTACGCTGGAAGAGTATGCTGATTTGCTAGGTGTGCCTATCAAGAGGCAGATGCCTTTTGTCCATATGGATGCGGAGCCTGATCTGGCTGGTTTAGCTCCTTCACTTCACTTGGACGCCTCCGAGTTAGTATTGACTAGTTGGAACAAGGTTCCTGCGTTCTCCTTGCAGTTTTTGGTGGTTAAGGCTCAGCAGTGTGCCAAGGACAGATGTTGGGACGCGTTCAATGCCATCCTCGCTCTATGCATATATGGCATCATCCTGTTCCCCAACATGCCCGATTTTGTAGACTTTGATGCGTTTCACATCTTTGCTTAAGGGAATCCAGTCCCTACCCTGATAGGAGATGTCTATCACTCAATCCACTACAAGAATAAAAACAGGAGGGGGAAGAATGTCTCATGCTGCGTACCTTTGCTGTACAAATGGCTTGATAGCCATATGCCCAAGAGGGGTCCTTTTGTCTTGTCTGCAGCCACAGCTGAGTGGCCTGAGCGTCTGATGAGCTTATCGGCAGAGGATATTGACTGGTTCGACAGAGACAGGTTGGGTACTAAGGTGATCTTCAGTTGCAGTGGGTTTCCTAATGTGCCTCTGATAGGTAGGAAGGGTTGCATAAACTACAATCCGTCGTTGCTGGTTCGACAGTTCGCATATGCTTTGAGAACTCCGCCGAGGGAAGAAGAGGTACAGGAATCTTTGTACCTCACGGGTATTCTATAAGGGGATCTGTTGTCCAAGCTTCAGCGCGCGTGGAATAGTATCAGTAAGCGAGGGAAGCCTTTGCTGGGAAAAAGCAATAATCAAGTCTACCCTCCGTATTTGACATGGATCAGAGCCAGAGCCATTGCTATAGGGATGCCGTTTCCTCAGGTCAAGCCAGAAAGTCCTCCAACGATCGAAGAGCCTACTACTGTGCCCATTCAGCAGCATAATCTGGTGTTAGTCGAGCGGGATGAATTGAAGCGGGCGAACGAAGAACTGGAGAAGGAGTTAGCTCAGCTCCGAAGCGAGAGGAACGAAGCCGTTCATTCTTTCAAAAGGCGGACAGAGTTGGTGAACCAGCTGGGTACAGACCTGACTAAGCAGATAGCCGAGCGGGAACGCATGGGTCGAGACTTCAAAGCTGTCAACGACGTACTGGCTACGAAGAAGCAGCATTTGGACGAGGCATATCGGAGGATATCCAAGTTCAACCAGCACTGGAAGGCTTCCTTGGCCACCAGGAAAGAGCGGGAGGATAAGCTGATGCTGCAGATCTCCAAGCTGGAAGCCGAGGTGAAGGACAGTGAACAGAGGTTTGATGAAGAAACCGCCTGCAGATACGCCGCCGAAGGCCAGCTCAACAAAGCTCTCGCTAACCTGAAGGAGCGTAAGCTGACGTTTGAGTCAAAGAAGCGGAAATTACAAGATTGCTTCGGCGAAGGAGCATGGGAAAGTTCAGTTCAGGGACTTCAGTATACCATTGTGCAGAGGGAACTACTCGTCGAGGGGTTGCTCACTTTGCCAGATCATCCAGAGACGAAGGAGTTATTAGGAGAGTATCGCGCCCATGGTCGTACTTGACTAGTTGTATTCCTTTTGTTTTGATCTTTGTTATATGTTGACCATCACCAGGCTTGTTGGCTGAGGTTACGCTGTTGATTTGTCTTGTACTTGCTGATGCTATGTACTGCCTTGATAGGCCTTTCCTTTATATATGAGATTGATGTTTCCATGATTGGACTCCGGCTTCTTCTTCTTATTATTATCAGCATTGGCACTCAGGCACTAGGATCGGGGGAAATCTCCCAAATACACAGACACATGCATGCATCTGCATGAAGCATTTGCATGACGTACATTTTGTTGTTTTTCCTAACCTTTAGTGTTTGCAGTTTTTTTCAGGTTTACAGGTCCCAGACTGTTTCCGGTGACTCCAGGATTGATCAGAGACTAATTCACCGTTATCCAACTCGAGCCAATCAGACCAGGATCATGGATCAAGTGCAGACAAATGTTCAGGAGCTCCGTGAGGGGATGGATCGCTTTATGGAGCTTATGCAGGTGGTCGCCAATGGTCAAGACCAGCTCCGAACTTTGGTTCAGCCTTTGATCTCTAGGGTTGATAGCAACGGCATACTCCATGGTGGGGCTGTGCCTACTCCTCCGCCAGTTGATACTCCGCAGAATGGTGTCCCCGGGGCTGGGGGCAACGGCAGTGCTAATGGCAATGTGATGGCCAATATCGGACTTTATACGACGGGCGTCGACAATGGGAGTCTGGGAGCTAATGTCAACATCGGGCCGGTCAACGACAATGCTGGCGTCGGGAATTTGTTGGTGCCTTAACCATGGCTTGAGGATCATCAGGATGATGTCTTCTCTCAAAGAGGTGCAGAAGGGGAGCTGAATGCTAAAGCGCGGCTCAGGTTCAAAGCACTTGAAGATAAAATGAGAGATATTGAGAAGGGGAGCAGAATACTTTGGGCGTTGATATGTCCAAGCTGGGGTTAATTGCTGATTTCAAGGTACCTCCTAAGTTCAGGGTGCCTGACTTTGAGAAATAAAAGGGCACCACCTGCCCTCGTGTCCACCTTAGATCTTACTACAGGAAGATGTCTGCCTATTCCGAAGACGAGAAGCTGCTGATGCACTTCTTCCAAGATAGTCTTTCTGGGCCATCCCTCGAGTGGCATATGGGTCTAGAGCCCACTAGCGTGCGCACGTGGAAGGATCTCGCTGAAGCGTTTGTCCACCACTATCAGTACAATAGCGACTTGGCCCCGAACCCAGTCCAGCTCCAGAACCTTTCGCAAAAGAATAATGAAGGATTTAAGGTGTACGCCCAGCGGTGGCGTGAGTTGGCTGCTCGGGTTCAACCGCCGATGGTTGAGCGCGAGCTCGTGCAGATGTTTGTGGCTACCCTCCCAGGGGTTTACTATGAAAAGTTAGTCAGCGGTATGTCTGGGACGTTCTCAGCTCTCATTACCATGGGCGAGCACGTCGAGAATGGTATCAAGATCGGGAAAATCCAAGGCGAGTCATCCTCAGCTAGAGGAGGTGGAAAGAAACCTTATGCTGGTAAACGACGAGAAGGAGACGCGAGCGCTGTGACCAACGCTCGGAGAAAGGGTAAAGACCCTCAGCAGCAGATAGCCAGTATAAATATCCCAGCAGCAGCGGCAGTAACCGAATCAGCAGGGATATAGAAAATACCAGAATCGGGCACCTTTGACAAACCGTCACTTCGAGGCACCGCCCATGTCGTACGCGTAACTCTTGCAGACGTTGCTTCAGCTTCAGTTGGTTCAGAAGAGGATGATGGCTCCCTTGACAGGGGCACCTCCATCGGGGTACGACGCAAATGCCACTTGCGACTTCCACACAGGGGCACCAGGCCATACAATCGAGAACTGCAAAGCCTTTAAGCACAAGGTGCAGGACCTGGTAGATGCCAAGATTATTAACTTCTCCAATAATGTGCCCAATGTCACAAAGAATCCTATGCCAAATCATAGGGGAGGCGGAGTGAACGCCATTATCAAAGAAGAGAGTGCAGATCTGTTGACTGATGTCAAAGACCTAAAGACGCCACTTAGCTTCGTAAAAGCTAAGTTGTTGAAGAGAGGGTTCTTTCCAGGATGCGGAGATCTATGCATGGACTGTGCTACACATTCTGATGGATGTGAGCAGTTGGTAGAAGGAATCCAAAGTCTGATGGCTGAGGGGATTCTGCAGTTCAGCCGGAGGGCTGAAAGTGTATCAGGAGAGGTAGTGCTAAAGCAGGCCGATGAAGTCGCCACCATAACCATCCCTCGCCAACCAATAACTATTTCTGCGCCTAGACCGCCTACAATTACTATTACCAAAGCCGGGCCGATACCATTCGAGAGCACTAATGTCGTTCCGTGGCATTATGGGGCTGAAGTCTATTGCAACGGTCTGAAGTTAGAGCTGGAGCCATATGGGTCGACTGTGGAGAATCTCGCAGGAATCAGTGGTATTACCCGTAGCGGAAGAGTGTTTGCACCGCCGGAAGTCGTGGTAGAGAAAGTGGTCAGAGCTGATCCGGCTGACAAGGGTAAAAGCAAAGACGTCGAAGAGGCCCCGTGTGGGGTAGAAAAAGATTTGCTGGTCAAAGATGCCGAGGAGTTTATGCGGTTAATCAAGAAGAGTGACTACAAGATTGTAGATCATCTCCATCAGACGCCTTCGAAGATTTCTATTCTCAACTTGTTGCTGTGTTCTGAAGCGCACCGCAACGCGTTACTAAAGGTATTGAACGCTGCCTACGTACCGCAAGAGATATCAGTGAATCAGCTATAAGAGGTGGTAGCCCATGTTAACGCTGGCAACGGGCTAGGTTTCACAGATTTAGAGCTGACGCCTAAAGGGAGAGATCACAACAGCGCCTTGCACATCTCGATAGAGTGCAGAGGCACAATCATGTCGCATGTCCTGGTGGACACGGGTTCGTCACTGAATGTTCTTCCGAAGAAGGCATTAATGAAGTTGGACACTCGTGGATTGCTTTGCACACCCAGTGATCTGGTTGTGAAAGCGTTTGATGGAACTAAGCGTCACGTTTTCGGAGAGTTGACCCTGCCGATCCAAGTCGGTCCGGAAACGTTCGACACGGTCTTTTATATCATGGACATCATGCCTGCCTACAGTTGCCTCTTGGGCCGACCATGGATCCATGCTGCCGGTGCCGTGACCTCCACGTTGCACCAAAAGCTCAAATATGTTGTCGGGGGAAGCATAGTAACCGTGTGTGGGGAGGAGGACATAATGGTGAGCCATTTGTCATCCTTTAAGTATGTTGAAATGGATGGCGAAATCCATGAAACTCTCTGCCAAGCATTTAAAGCCGTCAAGGTGAAAGAAGTAGCTCCTGTAGTCATAGAGAAGCCAGAGATGAATCTCTCCTCATTCAAAGAAGCTCGGGCCGTCGTCGAAGCCGGATCCACCCCAGGCTGGGGGCATATTTTGGAGATACCGAACAAGCAGGATAAGTTTGGATTGGGGTATTCTCCTGAAGCTGAAGCTTCTTCTTCTTCGTCTAGCAGCGCGTCACGGGGTAAGGGGCCGATCCCATTTACCAGTGGCGGAGTGATCTTCGAAAGCATCAACGCGGCGTCTGAAGATAGCGGGGATAGCGATTGTGATCTCGACTCTTGGATTCAGCCAAGCAAGCCAGGCGAGTGCCTCAACAATTGGACCATCAAGGATATCATCTAGCTGACAAGTGAAGAGTAATGATTTACTTTTTACAATCATTGTACAACCCTATGTCCTACCCGGGGCATAGCGGTTTTATTGTCAGGGCCTTGTTGGATTATGTACATGCATTTTGTTAATAAATCAAAGGCGTTTTCTTCGTATTCAAATTTTGTGATCTCTGTTATTCCTGTTTTATATTTGTTTTGAAAAACAGCAAAATGGCAATGGGGTTTGTGCTAACCTGCATATTCTTGTTTGAAACTTAACCCTTGTTATTGCAGGATCCACATAACAGATGACATCGACTCTGGACCTTCTACGGCTCACTTCGACTTCGATTGCCCGATCTATCAAGCCGAAGAAGAGATTGATGAAGACGAAGACCTTCCTGAAGAGTTGGCCCGCTTGTTGAAGCAAGAGGAGAAGGTTATTCTGCCTCACGAGGAGGAGATTGAGATCATAAATTTGGGTTCTGAAGAGCTCGTCAGAAATGTCAGGATAGGGGCTGCGCTGCAGAGTAATGTCAAGCAGAGACTGGTCGAGATGCTTCGAGAGTATAGTGACGTCTTTGCTTGGTCATACGAAGATATGCCCGGACTTGACACGGACATCGTGGTCCACCATTTGCCGTTGCGAGAAGATTGCCCTCCCGTTAAGCAGAAGCTTAGGAGGACGAGACCAGACATGGCCGTCAAGATCAAAGAAGAAGTGCAGAAACAGCTTGACGCTGGCTTCATAGCGGTCACCACTTACCCTCCGTGGGTCGCCAACATAGTGCTTGTACCGAAGAAGGACGGTAAGGTACGCATGTGCGTCGATTATCGGGATTTGAATAGGGCGAGCCCTAAAGATGATTTCCCGTTGCCTCATATCGATGTGTTGGTCAACAACACAACCCAGTTCTCCGTGTTTTCGTTCATGGATGGCTTCTCCGATTACAATCAGATTAAGATGGCGCTGGAGGACATGGAGAAAACGACGTTTATCACCCCCTGGGGAACATTTTGCTATAAGGTAATGCCCTTCGGTCTGAAGAACGCAGGGGCCACTTACCAACGAGCAATGGTAACTTTGTTTCATGATATGATTCACCATGAGATCGAGGTCTATGTTGATGACATGATTGCGAAGTCCCAAACGGAGGAAGAGCATCTGGTCAACTTATTGAAGCTTTTTGAGAGGCTTAGGAAGTTTAGGTTGAGGCTGAATCCTAACAAATGCACTTTCGGAGTGCGGTCCGGAAAGTTACTGGGGTTTATCGTTAGCGAACGAGGCATCGAGGTTGATCCTGCAAAAATAAAAGTCATTCAAGAAATGCCAGCGCCGAAAACAGAAAAAGAAGTTCGTGGTTTCTTGGGCAGAATAAACTACATTGCAAGGTTTATCTCTCAGCTCACGGCCACTTGTGAACCGATGTTCAAGCTTTTAAAGAAAGATCAGGCGATTACTTGGAATGAGGATTGCCAGAAGGCATTCGACAAGATAAAGCAGTATCTTCAAGAACCTCCAATCTTGATACCCCCAGTGGCTGGACGGCCATTAACCATGTACTTGACAGTTCTGGAGAATAGCATGGGGTGTGTTCTCGGTCAGCACGACGAGACGGGCAGAAAAGAGCATGCCATTTACTACTTGAGTAAAAAGTTCACTGACTGTGAATCTCGATACTCGATGCTGGAGAAGACGTGTTGTGCACTAGCCTGGGCGGCCAAACATCTACGACAATACATGCTCAATCACACCACTATGCTAATTTCGAAGATGGATTCGATCAAGTACGTCTTCGAGAAGCAGGCTCTTTCGGGTAGGATTGCCAGATGGCAAATGGTGTTAACGGAATATGATATTCAGTACGTGTCCCAGAAGGCCATCAAAGGAAGCGTATTGTCTGATTACCTTGCCAAACAGCCGATCGAGGACTAGCAGCCGATGAAGTTCGAATTCCCTGACGAGGATATTATGTTTCTCAAAGCGAAGGATTGCGATGAGTCGTTGCCCGACGAGGGGCCAGATAGGAAATCCTAGTGGAAATTGATATTCGATGGAGCGGTTAATTCCTATGGAAGTGGCATCGGGGCGATCATCGCGACTCCCCACGGATCCCACATCCCGTTTACTGCGAGACTGACGTTTCCAGTTACCAACAATGAGGCGGAGTACGAAGCATGCATCATGGGTCTAGAAGAGGCAATTGATTTGAGAATCAAGAATCTAGACGTATATGGTGACTCAACACTTGTGATCAACCAAATTAAAGGGGAGTGGGAGACTCGTCAATCGAATTTGGTGCCATACATGAATTATGCCAGGGGGCTGCTTCCGTTCTTCGATCGAGTGAAGCTCCATCATGTGCCCAGGGCTGAAAATCAGATGGCTGATGCCTTAGCCACGTTGGCTTCAATGTATAAAGTCAATTTTTGGAATGAGGCTCCAAGAATTGTCTTTTCGCGTCTTGATAGACCGGCATTTGTCTTTGCAATCGAGGAAGCCGCCGACGGCAAGCCATGGTTCCATGACATCCAGACTTTCCTTATGACTAAGGAGTATCCTGCGGGTGCGTCAACCCAGGATAAGAAGACTCTGAGGAGGCTGTCTGGCAACTTTTATCTCAATCCTGATGGAGTGCTGTATAAGAGAAACCACGATCTCGTGCTACTCAGATGTGTAGATGAGAAAGAGGCGAATATGCTCATGGAAGAAGTCCATGAAGGCACATTTGGTACGCACGCTGGCGGGCATGCTATGACAAGGAAGATCCTGAGAGCAGGATACTACTGGCTGACAATGGAGTCGGATTGCTTCAGATTCGCGAAGAGATGTTATAAATGCCAGATTTATGCTGATAAAGTTCATGTGCCGCCGTGCCCGTTGAATGTCATGTCCTCCCCGTGGCCGTTCTCCATGTAGGGCATCGACATGATAGGCTAGATCGAGCCCACTGCATCTAACGGTCATCGTTTCATTCTGGTAGCTATCGACTACTTCACCAAGTGGGTGGAGGCAGCCTCGTATGCTAACGTGACCAAGCAGGTGGTGGCTAAATTCATAAAGAGGGACATCATCTGTCGTTACGGAATTCCCGAGTGGATCATTACTGATATGGTTCGAATCTGAATAACAAGATGACGAAGGAGCTGTGCCAGAGCTTCAATATTGAACATCACAACTCATCTCCTTATCGGCCGAAGATGAATGGCGCCGTCGAAACCGCCAACAAGAACATAAAGAAGATTGTTCAGAAGATGGTTGTAACCTACAAAGATTGGCACGAGATTCTGCCTTTTGCATTGTACGGTTATCATACGACGGTCCGTACGTCAACCGGGGCAACTCCTTTCTCCTTGGTGTACGGTATGGAAGTTGTCCTACCGTTAGAAGTGGAGATCCCTTCTTTGCGAGTTTTGGTTGATGTGAAACTCGACGAGGCAGAATGGATTACGAATCGTCTGAACCAACTCAGCCTGATGGACGAGAAGAGGTTAGCATCGATTGCATTTGGTCGCCTGTACCAAAGCCGAATGAAGAAAGCTTACGATAAGAAGGTGCGTCCTAGAAGCTTTCAGACGGGTGATCTCGTCCTGAAGAAGATTCTTCCGCCACACTCCGATCACCGGGGCAAGTGGACTCCGAATTACGAAGGTCCGTACGTCGCCAGCAAGGTCTTCTCGGGAGGAGCTTTGTTGTTATCCACGATGGATGGTGAAGATTTTGCATCCCCGGTGAACGCGGACGCAGTTAAAAAATACTTTGCTTGAAAGCGACCAGCTGGACAAAAAAAGAGGGTCCAGGCAAAAAATGGGCATCTCGGCGAACCAAAAACAGAATAAAAGGTTCGGGCAAAAATTAGGGATATAAATTGAAAAAACGTACACCCGCGAAGTCGAAAACCTACACTGGGTGGCTTCGGCAAAAAAGGGTATCCCGGTGAACTGAAAACCCGCAAAGGGCGGCTCACGCAAAAGTTAGGGATTTGAAAAAGCAAATGACTACGTTCCGCGTATGGACTTTCATTGTTTAGTGGTTTGGAGGACCTGAGGGCCGTTTATCTGAATCAATCTCTTCCGAAGCTGAAGCGTCGGAGAAGTATCGAAGTCGAGTGGGTCTTAGAGGGATCAACTCATGGTGTTCGTCTACGCCTCGTTGCCGACATTTGTATATACTGATGTATATTTATGTTTTATTTTTGCGCAGTTTCCTCATTCCAAGAGCTTGCATCTGTTGTAAAACAATTTTTACCCATTCAGGGGTTCGTTATCAATAAAATGCATACTATTCAGCAATTCTGTTTGCCTGTTTAGCATTTATCTATTTTGTTTGCGAAAAAGAACGCCGATGTTTTTGATAAAATGCGCATACATAAACTTACTGGCCTAGGCCACTGATTGTTGAAACAATTAAATACTTGAACATTGTCACGAGATAATAACCTTGATAGGTCCCTATGAGAAGGGTATCTTGTCTGTTTGTTTGTGTTGTTACAGGTGTAGCATATTCCAGACAGTGCGCCGTGCGCCTCCCCGAAGCAGGATGATTCCTCCTTCTCCAGCAGAGTTCAGTAGCCTCTCCCCGCAGAGTCTGAACGCGAGATTGTGAGCATTGATATGTCTCCCCAGGCAGAGATGATTTTCTTTCCCCAAGCAGATGCATCCTGAAGGAACGTCACCTCTTCAGCTGAGTCAGGCGCTGAAGCGCGTGTTTCCCCCAGCACCGGGTCACAAGTGCATATTTCGTAGGAAACTCTTCGTACACTGAAGTATGCAGCAACTGATGGTGCCAGACTAAAGTCTCCAGCGGAATTGAAATTCCCCACCAGAGTTGTACTCTCCCCCGAAGTCGGAGGATTCCTTCTTCTCCAGCGGAATTGAAATTCCCCACCAGAGTTGTACTCTCCCCCGAAGTCGGATGATTCCTTCTTCCCCAGCGGAATTGAGATTCCCACAGAGTTGTACTCTCTAGCGAAGCATTTGGGACCATGAGTGGTTTTCCCTAGCAGAGTGTTGAACAGCTAATGTTGTATTCCCCCCAGAGTGGTACTCCCTAGCGAAGCAGAATGATTTCTCCTTCCCCAGTCGAGTTTGCAGATACCCAAGAGAGCCGAATCCTTGGAAGTTGATCAGACCATGATTGGTTTTCCCCAGTGGAGTGCTGAACAGCTGAAGTTGTTTCCCCACAGAGCCGTTATCCC
Source organism: Lathyrus sativus (assembly GCA_963859935.3). Taxonomy (NCBI): domain Eukaryota; kingdom Viridiplantae; phylum Streptophyta; class Magnoliopsida; order Fabales; family Fabaceae; genus Lathyrus; species Lathyrus sativus. The sequence goes on from OZ012737.1 coordinate 311,254,648, forward strand.
CAGAAGAGTAGCCGAGACGGCCACGCAGTTTACTCCCGCGATTGACATCGCTTTCCCTCAGCAGGCCCAGGTTCTCGTAGAGCTTCGTTCCCCTGCAGCAATCAACTGAAGTTGTTTCCCCCACAGCAGTCAACTGAAGTTGTGTCCCCTGCGGAGTCCAATTGATATTGGCGTGACCACGTTCTCCTCGGCAGGATGATTCCTCTACCTGAGTAGTTCTTTCTCCTTGATAGGAGGATTCTCCCTTCGGCATTTATTTTGTTGATGGGATCGCATCATTGTGCATGATTGCATAGCATTTATCATAAACGCATAGCATTTCCACCGTGTGGAGCATTGTGCCATTGCCGAAGCATATACATAATAAGCATAATCTAGGTTGCTACCGTTCTTGTTTTGCAGGTGTTCCGCCGAAGGATCAATTGCTCAGGATGATTCCTGACACTCTCCCCAACGAAGTCGCTTGCTCAAGATGATTCTTGAGATCCCCAGCAAAGTCTTCAGTTCAAGATGATTCTTGAATTCCTCAGCAGGGCCGTTTTGCTTAAGATGATTCTTAAGACCCCAGTAGAGCCCCCAGTGAAGGTTGCCCAGGATGATTCCTGAAGCCCCAGGAGAGCCGAATCCTTGGAAGCTGCTCAAGCCATGATTGGTTTCTCCCCGGCAAGAGCTGCCCAGGATGATTCCTGGAATCCCCAACAGAGTGTTCGCTCAGAACGGTTATCGGTTCAAGATGATTCTTGAAAGTCCCCGGCGGAGTTATTTGTCCAAGATGATTCTTGAAGTCCTCAGCAGAGTTGATTCATCCACAATGATTTCTGGACCCCCGGAGCGGAGTTACTTGATAGTTCTCCAGATTCCCCAGCGGCGAAGCGTCCTCCCCAGCAGGTTTCCGACGGAGAAGTTGAAATCTCCTTTGAAGACTCCATGATTGAAGTCCGCCCGTGTTAAGGAAGCAGTTCTCTCAGCTGATGCGGAGTGCCTGATGGCAGTGGTTTAGATATTCCCAGTTGGCTCATGATTGACCAAGAGTTCTATTCCCGACTTGCTGATGAAGTCCGGCTGATGCCCGACAGATGTCTTTGAATGCCTGATGGCATGCTCAACCTGATGGTTGAAGTCCGGATGATGCCCGACCAATTTCTTTGAATGCCTGATGGCATGACCAACCTGATGGTTGAAGTCCGGCTGATGCCCGACAGTTTCTTCGGATGCCTGATGGCGTGATCGACTATGTACTACCGGTTACCGTGTGACCAATTCCCCAATGGATTTTCTTCACCCTGACGGCGATGTCAGATTTTTAGTTCTCCAGCGGCGATGTTGGACGTTTGTTTCCAGCGGCGATGTTGGACGTTTGTTTTGACGGCGAGGTCAGATTATGTTTGTTTCCGACGGCGACGTCTGATTGATTTAGTTTCTAGCGGCGATGTCAGGTTCTTTGGTTCTCCAGCGGCGATGTTGGATGGTTGTTATCTGACGACGAGGTCAGATTATGTTTGTTTCCAGCGGCGATGTTGGATGTTTGTTGTTGACGGCGAGGTCAGACGATGTTGAAAGTTGACGGCGATGTCAGATTATTTTGAGTACTTGACGGCGATGTCGGGTATTTCCAGGGTTATGTTTGTTTCCGGCGACGATGTTGGATATTTGTTTGTTGTCTGGCGGCGATCTTAGATGATTTAGTTCTCCGACGGTGATGTTGGCTGTTTGTTTCTAGCGGCGATGTTGGGTATGTTTGTTTCTGACGGCGATGTCAGGTGATTTAGTCCTCCAGCGGCGATGTTGGGTGTTTTAGTGGTCTGACGGCGATGTCAGGTGGTTTAGTTTTCCATCGGCGATGTTGGGTGTTTCTCAGAGTTGTGTTTGTTTCTGGCGGCCAAGTCAGGTGATTTCTTTCTCCAGCGGCGATGTTGGATGTTTGTCCAGCGGCAATGTTGGATGTTTGTTATGACGGCGATGTCAGATTATTCTTTAGTTCTCCAGCGGCGATGTTGGGTGTTTTTGTCAGATTCTTCGGTTTTCCAGCGGCGATGTTGGGTATTTTGTTTGTTTCTGGCGGCGATGTCAGGTGATTTAGTTTTCCAGCGGCAGTGTTGGATGTTCGTTTCTGGCGGCGATGTCAGATGATTGAGTTCCCCAGCGGCGATGTTGAGTATCTTGTTTGTCACCAGCGGCGATGTTGGGTGTTTTGGTTGTCCGACGGCGATGTTGGTTGTTTGTTTCCAGCGGCGATGTTGGGTATGTTTATTTGACGGCGATGTCAGATGATTTAGTTCTCCAGCGGCGATGTTGGGTATTTTAGTTCTCCAGCGGCGATGTTGGGTATTTTGTTTGTTTGACGGCGAGGTCAGATTATTTTGGATTCTCTAGCAGCGATGTTGGATGTTTGTCCGACGTCGATGTCAGGTTCTCTAGTTCTCCAGCGGCGATGTTGGGTGTTTTGGTTGTCTGATGAAAATGTCATAGGAATTCAATGTGGGTAACTGACGGCGATGTCAGATCAGTATTTCTCCAGCTAGTTGCCGTGCAGCTATTATTTCAGTGTTCGAAGATTTGTTCCCCCAGAGCACCGAGTGCATATGCAGTTGGCAAATTTCCGGGTTCATCGGTATTCAACCGTCTCGCACCTTGATTGGCTGAGAGCCGTTCGCTCCTCACCCAGTCAGGTTCAAGCCGTTTGAATAGGGGCAGATGTTGCACACCAAAATTTGACCAACATTTATTTACCAAGTTTGTGGTTCATTGCATTCATCATCTGCATCTCATTGATATGTGGGCAGTAAATCAAGAGGTATGATTACCTAGCAAGAGTTGTATGAGACTTTAAAGCTAGCCAAGAAAGTTATTCAAAGGTTTAAGGATTGATATCCTTGTCAGAGAACTCAAGAGATCCTCAGAGGAATTGGTTGAAACCAAGGTTGTGTGTCTCATAACTTGAGAGTTGTGGGAGCTCCTCAGATGATTCTGAGACTAGGAGGATGGACTTGAAGCTGTGAGAAAGCTTATGAGATGTCTTGAAAGTCATCATGAAGCCTAGAGAGGTCATTGTACAAGAATTCAGAAGATTCAGCCATGAGTGGTGGAATTAGGGTTTGACTGGGTCAACCCTAGGTCAACTGAAGATTTGGAGAGGGTTGAGACCTAATCCAAGAGCCATGTGATCATGGAATGATGTATTGAGATGTTATAAGGATGATTCCTAGACCAAATCATCATGATTGAGGAGTTTGAGAAGTTTCAAGCTAGGGTTTCTAAGGATTGAAAGTGTAAAATCCCCTAGTTTGATCCCTATCTTCAAGGCAGTTTAGCTCAAGATGTGATTGTCATCTCATCTTCCCCATAACATGAATGTTGTAGAGCTTGTTCTTATCTTTAATTTGAGTAGTAGAAGCCCTTGATAGGATTTAGGGAGCTCAAGTTATGGCTTTGACAAATTACAGGTCATCTGAGGTATGTGAATCTGGGTCCTTGAAAGTCACCCAACTTGCAGACAACGTTTGCCCAAGTAGGATGATTCCTATGAACTCTTGGTCAACATGAATGTTGAAGATAATCTTCTTAGCTTTCTAAAGAGTACTAGAAGTCCTTGATAGGATTTGTAGAACTCAACGTATGGCTTTGACAAGTCAAGGGCATTTGGGTCATTTGGAAGTTATAGGTCATTTCAAGCATGAGGCCATATCTCCTATTTCCAAGCTTCAAATGGAAAAATCTTCAACATCAAACTTGCTTATAATGATGTTTTAAGGCTAGTAGGGAGGTCATGAGATGTTGAAAAGGCTCATATAAAAAAGTGATAAAAATGGCCTAAAAATGAGGCATAAGTTAATTAAGTTGAATTTGAAAAATGGAAATCACAAGTTACAAGTCCAAACCATGTCATGTAATAGGTCATTTTGACTCCAAATTAAATTCTAAGAACAATGGTTCAGCCACAATTTTGATTTAAGGCTTGCATCATAGGGAGGCTTTGGAATTTGATTACTTGCATCTTAAGGTACCAAACCAAAACAAGGCAAAACTCAATAAGCAAGGTAGTTATGCATTGTAACTTACCCTAAATCTCATGTGGGGATAAATTCAAGTCAGAAACCAAGATTGCAAAGGCTATGGCATGAGATAGCATGTAAGGAGAATGAGAAATCAAAATACCATGACATGAAAAGTTCAATTTCTCATTGGATTGTCCTAGAGGGTTCTAGATGATTCTAAACCACTCTATAAGATGAATGTAACTTGCTCAGATGCAAGGTTGGTGTTAATTGGTATAGAGAAGAGAGAGTGAGATCCAAATTCCTCAATTGCAAGTCAAGTGCAATTTCTTCATTCTTCTTCATTGTCATCCCATTTTTCTTCACAAACCCTTTCCATAGATCCCTCTGAGTGTGTGCATGCTGAATTGAAGCTCCATTGATGGAAGATTGAAGGTGTTCACATTGGATTTGCAAAGAAGCAATTATCATCGAATCTTGAAGTACAAGCTCTCTCCCTCAGAATTTTTGCAAACAGTAGAAGTTTCATCATCCAAGGATCATTCTTGAAGAGTTTCAAGCCTTGAAAGCAAGGATTTCATCATCTACCAGATCAAGAAGCCAGGTTTGCAAAATCTCTTCCACCTCATTATTTAGGCATGGTTAGGGTGAATTATTAGTATAGAATTGCTAGAGACCAATAGGCGATCAATTCTAGAGACTTTAGGAGCATTTGATGAAGTTTCAGTCATGGATACCATTTCTTGATGGAGCAAGAACTCGTGGAATAGTGAGTGATAATGCAAGATTAATAGCTGGTTTTGATTAAGGCAATGTGAGGGTCATTTTGATGCAAAGAAATCTAAGTTTGGTTGAGGTTGAAGATTGATCATATTTTGAGGATAATTTGGATTCACCATCGGGTTCTATGGTAGAGATCATTTCAATGCGTTTCAAGGTTATGAGCGTGATCAGGGTGAAAAATGGATCAGTTTAGGGTTTTGAATGGTTGAATTTGATGCTGAAATGAAGGAGCACGAAGGGATGGAAGATGAGTGCATGAACTCTGGTTTTCATGGAAGTTTCTGAAAACCCTAGGTGGGAGGTTGAAGACGAAGTTCCAGTCATTGGATAAGGCGCTGACCAGTTGACTCAAGAACAATCCAATGGCCCAGATTTAATCTCGCGTTTGGAGGGAAACTCAGAAACCTAATGAAACGCCGCGTTTCATTAAAGGAGAGTTTTGGGCTTAGTGTGATCAATTGCTATCTGAACCCCTCTTTGTGGCCCAATTGTATTTTAAACTGAATTTTGTTTCTATCTGCACCGCTTGTTTTTCTTTTTCTTTTGATTTTCTTATTTGATTTTCTGATTTAGATATTGGGCCCAGCGCGCATGCTATCCCCACCCCCCAGTCTGGGCCCATGTGTGGAATGAACTGTATTTTGTTGCTGATTGCACCCCAGCCATCTTTATCATTTTATCTTTCTCCAATTTTTCTCATACTTTGAAAATTCATATTAAATGGAAAAATCAATATTTTTTCATGGGAGTTTTTTCTCCTACTTCATATTTTTGTCAAGAAAAATATCAAATAAAAACATTTGTCATTTCATGCATTTTAGTATTTTTTGTATATTTTCTTCTTTAATTGCTTTTTATTTCCTTTATGTTGATCAATGATCTTGTAGAATTTAGTTTAGGTAGTTCCCTTAATATTTTTAGGTCAATCTTTTTAGGATAGTTAGATATATGTTTTAGCTTCCCCCTGGATTTATTCCATATTTTTTTGATGATTTTTAGGATAGTTTTGATTAGATTATTCTAGGTTGTGTAGAATTAGGTTAAACTTCAACATAGGTCCATAATAACTTTAGAATTTTGGGTTTTTAGGACAATTTAGACTATGGGACATATATGGGTATTAAGGGTAGGTATGTAGGATCCCTTAGAAATTAAATTAGGATTTAATATGATAGTATGCTATTTTTAGTTGATTTTTGTATTGGTTGATTGTTTGTGTTGCCTTTAGGGCATGTTTGCTTTAGTTGCTTTGCTTTGTGGGCTTGGAGAGCTTGATCTTGTTCTAAGGAGCATAGTTGAAGACTTGAAGATGCATTGAGGAGCTTGAGAGCTTGATCTTATTTCTTTTTGTTGTTTTAGGGTTAGGGATTAGGAAGAGTTTAGACTTAGACAACTTCTTTCTCAAACATGGATGGTATCATTCACCTCCATTCCTCCCTATGATTCAAAGTCCTTCCATGGTATACACCTCTCTCCTTTGGAGGGATAAGTGATGTACCTAGGAAGTAGAACTTTTGAGGGAACCATTCCTTTGATGTTGAACCCTTAAAGGTCACCTTTGGTGATCAATAAGCAGTTCAATATCCCCCAGCTTATCCAGTAAGTGATTTTCTCTGGTTTGATTATCTTGAGAGATGTTGAGCTTGAGCTTGAAGATGAAGACTTCAATGAAGAGTGTAGAAGAGGATGAATCCTTGAGCATTTCCATTCCAGCTGAAGCTTGAAGAGCAAAGGAAGTTGATACTTACCTTGATGCCTGGAGATCCTGAAGGAGCCAAGTTGATAGTCATGATTGATAGTGAAGCCTGAAGGTGGAGCTGATCAAGAAGCTGAAGCCTAAAAGGAGAAGATAAGTTGAAACTTATTTTGTAGGGTTGAAGCATGGAAAAGCAACTGATGCTTGTCAAGAATGATTGAAGTCTGAAGACTGAGTTGCTGCTGGAAGAGCTGAAGCTTGGAGTTGAGAGAGGAGTTGATCTGCTTTCTTCTTTTTCTTTTCTGTATTGATGTGTTTTGTTTGACTTGCTTGATGCATTAGAATAAGTTCATATCTAGAATAAGTAGAATCTAGGAGCATGATTGCACTAGAGGTTGAGTTGCTCCCTCTGCTTGTACTGTTACTGTGTGGCTTTGCTTGCGGGTATTCGGTAGAGCCCAGCTCCCTTGCCCATGTGGTTTGTTTGCCTGATGGCATTTCATTTCATTTTATCTGTATGATTGCAGTTTACTGTTTATTGCTTGATAGCATGTTGTTTATATTTCAGTATGATTACTGTTATCCATTCTAGCTTGAGGTTGAGATGAGCTTGTGGAGGCTGAAGCCCCACACACATTTCCTCCCTCACTTGCATTGCATGCATTTTACTGTTAAGCTGATGCTTTGTCTGTTTTGGTGTATCATTGACATGATCCCTTAGGACTCTCATTTCCTTTGATAAGGAATTGATGATAGAACTTTAGGTTGAAACCTATGCATGACAACTTCTAGGAGTTCCCTGTTCAAACCTCAACCATAGGATGAATCCATGGCATGATAACAGTAGGACTTGATAGTCTCCCTCCTAGTTGGGCCTAATCTCTTCTCATCTCAAAACAGTTTAAGATACAGTAATCATGAATTATTTCTTTCGTACGTTACGAGCCTTAAGCTATCTGAGAAAGGATTGTGGGAGAGTTTCTTTTCCACAGTCTGGATGTTTAGTATGGTACCCTTTGGGTGACATGCGACGCATTCACTCTCAGGTCATAGTCTCTAGTGCGATTGAAATTGCAAATACAATAAAAAACACTTCTTTCGTAAAAGACAGGAAATAAACCGTAGTTTCCCGAACTACGTGAGCTCTGATCTCTCATGCCTGTTGAGAGTACGTAGGCACAAGATGGCGATGTCTTGGCGAGCTACCTTCCCCCATAACCCTTCGTAGGCCGAACTACGTTGACTCTGATTTCTCATTCTCTCAAAGTCATATTTGAAGATCACCGAACTTTTGGATCTTCCTCAGCTGCTAACACTAAAGAAGGCTTGTGGCATTCTTTGGAAGAAGACATGATACCATCATTTACAGCTACCAACACTAATTGGTTGGAGTTGCAATCAAAGCTTATCTCAGAAAATGAAACCTCGTTTGCAGGAAGTTAATGATGAACAGAGCTGTGGTTATAAGTCTAAAATTGGTAATATAGTTGGGTCACGGATTGATGATCTAGGTGCGAGTTTCATATCAACCTTGCCATTGGAAATGATGTTCCAGAAGAATCGAAAGAAGAAATAGCGCCTCACTTTGTTAATTCTGTTTCTGTTCTGAATGAAGATAACAGAAAGCTAACGAAACATAATGATACCGCTGAATATATTCGTACTGGTTTAAGTCCAAGATGGAATGACTTAGATGTTAATCAGCATGTTAACAATGTGAAGTACATTGGATGATGACTCTACAGCAGAGGACTCTGACAGGGAGAGTGATGAAGATTTCACAAGCTTGAAGAAGAGACGTGTGCATGTACGCACGAATAATGTCCGATCATCTGCTTCCACAAGTTCTTACAGGCATGGGCTAGACTCTGCAAATGTCTGGGACAAGATTTTCTTCCTTATATGTAATTTTTCATGCCACCATTGCTTCAGTCTGCTTCACTTAAGCCCGACGTAACCATCACATCCGCTGATTCGGACAATGATATAGACGAGTCTGACGATGAAAGTATGGAGACTATCACTCTTGGGGACAAAAGAATTGGAATCAAGACTAGTGTTCTAGAGGAGAAAGCTACGGCATGTAACATGCTTTGTTGCTATGCTGATGAGCTAAAAGAAGGATTCTTTCCATGGATCGACCAGGTTGCAGGAACTTTGGTTCCACTCCTGAAATCTTATTTCCATGAGGAGGTTAGAAAAGTTGTTGTTTCAGTAATGCCGGAGCTATTACGATCTGCAAAGTTAGCTATTGAGAAAGGACAATCTCAAGGTCGGGATGTGAGCTATTTGAAGTTTCTGACTGACAGTATCATCCCAGCTTTGGTGGAAGCATTGCACAAGGAGCCTGACACAGAGATTTGTGCAAGTATGTTGGATTCATTAAACGAGTGCCTACAGATCTCTAGGATGCTTTTGGATGAGAAGCAGGTCAGATCAATTATTGATGAGGTAAAACAGGTGATCACTGCCAGTTCAAGTAGAAAACGAGACTCTCATGAGAGGAGCTTGAACACGGATATTCTGATCGGGATGCTCTCGCGCGTAATTCAGGAACTCGCCTTTCAGTTTCTGCATACAAATGCAGTCTCCAAATCATTTGAAAAAAAACAGGGTAATATTACAACTGGAGATACTTATTCAAGCAAGTCAAAACGTACCCATGAGAAGCTTCATATTAAGCCATATTTCCAAGCCATGTTAATATAATTCCAGCTGTGACACTCCAAGCTGACCCCACAAGCTTTTAAAGTTGTTTCTAAGCCATGAGCCAATTGCAAAAAGTGAATAACACGTGAGCTACAAAGAAAAAATCAAAACGACATAAAAAAAGTCTCAGTATGAGTCACGCAACTTGCATAAATGAATTCATTTAAAACGCAGTGAAAATCACACAAACGGCAAATCATTCACCCTCACTCTCATCTATAAATACAATACATACCTCACTCATTTTCTAAAGCTTGAATAGCCCCTCATCACTCTGCAAAAATCAAACCAAACTTCAATCCAAGTTTGTCTTCAAAATCACCTTCAAGCTTCATTCAATTAACCTTCATAATCGTTGGAAATTCATCAACATTGTCCTTCATTTTTTTCTTTAACCATCACCGTCAAAACCGCATTCCATTTCCGCATCTCATAGATCGCTGCAAATCTTCATCAATACAATAAATCTTCAGAAACGTGAAGAAGAAGAGAAATCCAATCATCATTCACTTCAAATTGAAGGTAGTTACCGGTTTTTGTCGAAACTTCGTCTTCTGAATGTGCCTCTATATTTGAGTTTCATTTGAAATTGAGAACATATTTGGAGTTCACTTTGCATTTTGATTGCAACCGTGTACTTTTCGTGTCCCGCCGCTCCGATTTGAGAGAGCTTCGAAGTGGTATCCATGGCTATGAACAGTACCACAGCGTGAGAAGAAGAAGATGATGATTCTGATTTATTTTTCTTTCTCTATTTCCTTTTCAATTATTTCAATTTTTTTTATTTCTTTTTTTTAAAATTTGGGCTGTGTGGCCTTTTACTATCAACACCACCACCATTTGTTTTTCTTTTAAAACCTTCCTTTTTTTTTTAAAGATTTTCTTTCAATTTTCTTTTAATAATTTTTCTAATATTTGTTTTTTCTTTTAAAATAATTTCTTAAAATAGATTTTGTTTTGGACCTTGAATTTTGATAAGATCTCATCAATATCAATGGACTTTGGGTGTCGATTTTATCCACCAAGAGAGGTGATTGATATTGATGATGATTTAATCGATTTAAGATTCAAATTGAAATTTCTTTTCATTTTAATTCTCTTTCTTCTTCTTTTTTTTTATTTTGATCGATGAAATCTATGGATCATAGATTGTTGATTATCAAGGTTGTTTAATCTTCATTATTTCAAATCTATGGATGAATAATCATTGATATAATTCTTCGTACTTTGGAATAGTGATAGATTACCTTTGATTAATTGATGAAGAATCTTGATTATGATGAGATCACTACCTCTTTTCTTTTTGTGTGGCATGTTTTAGGAGAGTGATTTACATATCACTTCTCTAACATGTGTTAACACTAACATTATTATTGACCGGCCTCAGATAGTCGTGGTTTCTACATAAACCCGATTACGATTGCTTAACATATCGCTAAAGTGTCCCTTAATCGGAAAATGATCATTCGTGGCTCAAACTTATGTTTGAAAGTCCAAGTATGATTAGTTGCTTGTCTTAAGTCCAATAACTATAAAAATCATTGTTAGGAGGCTTTGATTCTATCAATCCTCTAATGAGTTTTCATTAACCTTGGTCTAAGTACAAGAATTAATCATCATTGATCATATGTTCTAACCACTAATTACTAATTCACTAACAATATCCTTATTTAATTTTGTTTATATTCTCTTATTACTCCTTTATTTCTTTACTTTTATGTTTCCATATTATCATTTCATATCATATATTTGTTTATGTTTATGACATTTCTCTTTTGTCCACTTGGACCATACCTTGTTCAAAACACTAATAAAGGATAAAAAAAATCTCTAAAAAAATTGGTGCTATTAACTTTGTGGTTATGCTCTTGGACTATTCTTAGACCTTGGACTTCATGGACCTTTGGACTTAGAATTAGGACTCTCATTCCTATGCTTGGAGTATTGTGGATCTTAGCCTTTATTTGGCTAGCTCATTAGCTTATGCTTTAAATCGGATGGAATTCTTTTTTGTTGGCTATGGAGTGTGCTACAAGTCGGTTAGATCTTTCTTACCTCTAGCTCCTATTTTGATTTCTAGGATAGTCACTTCATCTCCTCCCCTTCTAAAATTTTCAAAACTTTCTCCCTCTTTCAAAACCTTCTTGGTTTCAAACTTCAAAACCGCTTTCGCAATAAAACCTTGACTTTCGTCAAGTGATTTTTTTTAAAACTTTTCTTCTTCTTAATAAAAGTCAATCAATGTTAATCATGCTTTGACCAATTTCAAAAGACATAAAAAATACAAAAACTCATCAACTCTTTTTGTGCCTTTATGCACTTTTTCACTTTAAAACATTTTTCATAAAGTTTAGACATGATTCATTTCTATAGTTGAGATGTAATTCTCCTATTCCCCATATTATTAAGACTTTGACATTTTCCACGTTGATGTTGAGTGATAGTCTTGTTGATAATCCAAGCAAATCCTCCATCTTTATGTGACGCAAATGTTGTCTTAATACTCGTGGGTGAATAGTTGTAGTTTTCTCCTTGAAATGACGACTTGTCTTTACATCTAAAATGAATCAAAACCAACAAATTTTTGTCATTTGTACCACGAACTACGGGGTTTTGATCCCATATTGCACTTTGTGGGTACGTAGGCATGAGGCGATAAGTCTCTCCAAACACAAAAAATCTAAAAAATAATTCTTTTCTCATCTCCCCAATCTCTTTTCAAACAAACCATTTTCAAACCAAAAAACGTAAGTATTTCAAAGGGCTCCTATAGAGTACTATAGACGTTTTGGGTGCTAACACCTTCACATTGCGTAACCAACCCCCTTACCCCGATCTCTGTCTCGTGTTCTTATTTTAGAACTCTTTGGTTTTGTTCGCCCTTTTTCCTTTCCTTTATTTGGATAAAATAAAAGTGCGGTGACGACTCTTGTTTTTTGAGTTAAGTTAATTAATAACTTACGCTCACGATTTTTACCGCTACAGAAAAGTGGCGACTCTGCTGGGGACATTTAGGTTCCTAGTGGGTTTCGCCTACTTTGATTTATTTATTGTTTTTTGTTTGACTTGTTTGTTATTGATTGTTCTGTTTTGGTGCCTGGTAATCTGTGTGGTGAGATAAGTCCTATACCCGGACTTGAGTTCACTTATGATAGGAGGGTGGTATAGTCTTGTTGGCTTACGTGGAGTAGTCCTTACTAAGCTGACTTGAGATCCCCCGCTCGGTGGAGGCCTCTTTGGAATTACTGATGTCTTACGAGTAGTCGTAATTGATATTACTTTTTCCGACTGGGAGCCTGAGAAGCTGAGGACCTTAGAACCCTTTAACCCATCTTGGCCTTATTAGGACGTGGTGCGGTGGCTATTCAGGTGTAGACTTGAATTAGTCGTTACACGATACCACACTCAGACGAGTTTCTCTTAAGAATATTATTGGCCGATGAGTAGTCGTTTAAGCCGATAATATCCAAAAGATGGAATTATGATTCTGGGAACTTTTTAGAACCTTGTTCTACAGGTGATGATATAACCATAGTACATACCATTGTGGGTTGGTTGATTCTTACCTTTGGCTCCATGCTCGCGCCGAACCTTTAAACCTGTGTGCTTTGTATGATCTTGTTTGTGGGTGTTGCATTTTGCACTCATTTATTCATGAGCATTTTTTCTCAGCTTTCAAGGAACTCAGAGATTTCTTTTTGCAAATATCGCAAAATTTTTTTTTAGAATTATGGATATTGAAAGAAGTAACACTAAGAAGTACACTTTCACGAGTCTTGACTTACAAGAGTGGAGAAAGTTTGGATCTTTGGTATCTATTCACGTGGATTTCAAATGCTGTTTTGGAAACTGTTTATTATTCTGGGGACTGATGTTGAAGAGGGGATTCTTAATAGCTTGGTCCAGTTCTACGATCTATTGCATCGTTGATTTATTTTCCCAGATTATCAACTATTGCCAACTTTAGAGGAGTATGCCTATCTTATGGGTGTGTAAGTCTTCATAGAGTTTCTTGAGCGACGTGTCATGAAGAGATCAAGGGATCCAGAGGATTTATTTTCCTCTAGCATATCATCATCTACTCATCTTCCTACCTCCGTTTCTTGGAAGGGTATTGTGAATCGACTTGTGAAAGAGAAAGACACCATGAAGATCAGTTATGTAAGATAAATCAAGAGGCTTCGCAAGAAGTATCAGCTCAGAGTTGGGTCGTTTTCATACACGAATTCCTTAGAACTAGATTTCATTCTCTCTTGTGTTGTAAGATTGATGAAACTGTACTTCAAAGCTGTAATTCTTTCAATATTAATGAAATGATATTTTTGGTATATCCAGTGTGTTATCTTAATGTAATGTTTGCAAACTACTTTATAGTTCCTTGAAAACTTGCATTTACATTTGCATCAAGCATCATTTTGCATTGGATCTTGCCTTTCCCGGGTGTCTTATTTACTTCCCGTTCTTGGTCTTTGTTCAGACAAGTTGTCGCATCACTATAATACTCGAGCTAAAGATGGATCAGTTGCAACGAGAGAATCGCGAGCTTCGTGAGGAATTGGATACTTTGTGGGATGGTATGGAAAGGATCTCTACTTTGGTTGAAACTCTGGTTGTTGCTCAGAATCAACATTCTCCTCATATTTCTCAAACTCCACTACAAAAGACTGTGATTTCTGAAATCATTTCAACACTCATTTCTGTGGCTCCCTTTAGCGCTTCCAATCATGTTACCGAGATGTGTCTCGAAGAAGGTGTCCGGAAAGGATGGTTGACCAAAGAAAGTGGTTCTTCTAACAGTTCTAAGAAGTATGGAAATGTTTTTTCCAAGAAGAAAGAACAAGCTGCTAACGCTATTTCGCAAGAAAAGCGTAGAAGATCTCGTAACAAAAGTAAGCAACAACAGACACAACAAAAGATTGATCAGCAAAGTTGTGCTCAAAAGCAAATGCAATTTAATCTGTTTCCGATGTCGTATGCAGAATTATTTCCTGTCTTGATACAAAAGAATCTTGTGAAGACCAGGTCTCCTCCTGCTGTTCCAAAAGATATTCCATGGTGGTATAAACCAGAGGCTCATTGTGCTTTCCATCAGGGTGCACCGGGGCATGGTCTTGAAGATTGTTTTCCTTTGAAACATGAAGTGCAAAGACTAGTGCAAAAAGGAGTTTTGTTTCTCAAAGGCACAAACGTCCAAGTTAATCTGCTGCCCGAACATGGTAATGTCGTTGTAGTTGAGATGCATGCTGCAACTCTGAATCATTTCAAAGAAGCTCAAGTTCATCCGCCACTCTTTGAGAAAGAATTTTACAAAATCCAAGATGGTTCGAATGGCCAAGCTAGTGAAGAAAATTTTGATTCCCAAGTGGGAGAAAATGTTGAGGTTCATGCAATTCAGAATTCTTCTCAGATTCTGTGAAATCCAGTCTTGAATAAACCAAAAGGAGAAACTCACCAGTTTGATCCAATCCCAATGACTTACAGTCAATTATGGTCTTATTTTTCCCGAAACTCGGTAGTGACACCCAGAAAAACCAGAGTCATGGAATCTCGTCCTCGTTGGTACAATCCAAATATCAGTTGTGAGTTTCATGATGGGGTAATGTGGCATCCGATTGAGGAGTGCAAAGTTTTCCAAGAAATGGTTCAAGAGATGATTGACGATGGGGTGTTGACTTTCGAAGGAGGAAGCCCATTTTTGAATGGAACGCCTTTATGTTGATAAATCTAAAACTCGAGGAAATTCATATTGTTGGTGTTAGTGGAATGACCTGTAGCGGTCGTGCATTTGCTTCTGTTTCTCCAAAGAAAGTTGAGGGTGTTCTTTCAAGCTCGGATTGAGATAGTCTCCTCAGATCATTAGTTCATTTACTGCAATTTTATTTGTAATCTCTCGTGTTTGTTAATGCTTTGTTTGTTTGTAGAAACTTGTTTGATTTTGAATATTAATCATAATGCAATGAGTATGTTTGTCTTGAAGAAATCCATTCGCGTTCGCTCATAAATTTTTCCTGCATTTGCAATACCAACTTCTTGTTTAAACTCTTGGAGGGAGGATGATGAGGTGAAAACGCAAAATTTCTGGTTATATGCTTTTGAATAAAACCCTGCTGATGATGTAAGGCATTGTTTCAAATTCCCAAACACCAAAGATATAAGGAAGATAATCCCTTGTTAACCCTTTCGAGCCTCGAAGTAGGAGTTTTCCTTTCTAAATGAAAAAACCCTTACATTTTAACCAGGGGCAGGGTAGTCTTCAGTTAAATTGACCAAGTGTTCAAATTTCCAAAAAGAGTGTGCATTTAAGGACCAACCATGATGGTTATCCTTCATTCCAAAGGAAAGAGACAATCACAACCCTTTTAACAAGTCAGATAAGCCAATGTCACATGATTTGTTCAACAACAAAAAAAGAAAAAAGAAAAACCCCGCTAAGTCGTACCACTTGAAAACAAGTGACTTAGGCAAAAATAAGGGCATCCCGCTGGACATCAAAAATTCAAAAGAATTGGTCCAGGCAAAAATTAGAGAAAAAACGTGAAAAGCGAAAAGAAAGGATTACAATGAAAAATCCTGAACAAATTAATGTGGCTACAAAAGAAAAAAAAAGGGGGTGACTGTTATTCCCTGAAAAGCCTTATTGGCTCTTAAACCATCATTTTTATCAGTTCCTCAACCATCAAAATCCTTTGAGGGATGAACAGTTGTGTCAAATTAGCTGAATGTAGGACTGAAGAACATCATGGAGAATGGGCGGGTACAAATAAACTTTGAGCCTAAATATCCTTTTTTCTGAAAACCGTGAACCAGACCACACTATAACCCTCGAAAGACCTAATTGAAGCAGGGTTTATTTTGAAAGCATACTTTAACGAGATAGCATTCCTGACTCCCATGAGTTGTGCTAAAAGACCTTTGTTGGTATTGCATGTGCATTCAAAAATCAATGTCACATCTTAACTAGTGATTCGTTCACAAGTTTTTTGCGACATGTTTTTAGTAAAAAAAAACTTCAAGATAAATATATGTAATTGCATTAAAATTATCATTCTCAGAATTAAGAATTTTTCTGCTTACATACATTATTTGACATCATGGAAGCTTACATATGCGTATCAGTGATGAACATAATCTTTTGAAGCCTGAAAATCTAATGAGTAATTGGCAAATCGTTTCAAGGAATGATTATATCCAGGGGCATGTTTCTTGAAGACTTCGTTGAGCTTGAGCAAGTTTGTTTTCCCAGTTGATGCTTTCGCAGGGGCAAAGCTTGAATACTCCATCAGTAAAAGAATATGCCGACTACAGTTAATCTGGGGAAGTTACGTCGAGATTCGACGAATCTCTCAGAGTTTGAAGATATTGGGGCAGATTATTTCAAGGTATTATGAACTCGATATTCTCCCAATTAGAGTTTGTCCTTGTTGATGTTCTCCTCGATACAGTTTGTTGACAATCTCCCAAGCAGAGTTTGGTCTTATTGATGCATTTCTCAGTTGGGCACTAGTTCAAGCATTTTTAACTTGGATTCCCCCTGCAAAGTCTTGATTCAGATTTCTTCAATTTGAGCATGGTTCTCCTTCCTTAACCTGTTTATGATCAAGCATATTTAAGTGCGAATGTGATTGTTGGATCCCATCATGTTCTGTGATAAAACATGATGAGGAATCCCTGGAAGATTTCTACCTCCTCCGTTATGGTTTGTTTCTCTTATGGCCAATCTGAATCACATTTCCTTTCTAAGAAGGGTTGATGTAGCAGTCAACCATTGGGTTTTCTCTCACCCTGTGTTGAGTTTTAAAATCCCCTGTAGGTTGACTTTTTGCTATGATGTTAATTTTTTAATTCCTAATTATTTCTCTCGAGGTTGTTAGTACTCAGAGAATTATCCTTGCCGATCTCGTGAAGAGGATGTGCATTTATTACAAATGGTTGTGAAAGATAGGATATGACCCTCATCAGGTTCTTATTCTCCTCAGTAGAGTTTGTTGATGTTTTCCTCAGCAGAGTTATTTCTTGCTCCTCTGGTAGAATTTATTGGCAGTTCCCCAGTAGAGTTGTATCAAGTTTTCTCCAGTAGGGTTTGCTGATATTCCCTTAGCAGAGTTTGGTTCCTACGGATGACCAGACAAGTATTGATCAGTTTTCCACAGCGAAGTCGTGATTCAAATCTTCTCCAGATGAGTATGTTTCCTTCATCCATCCAGGTTATGATCAGTCAGTTGAGTAGTTTGAGGACCACCTCTCCTTGATGTTAATATCCATGCGGAGATTTGTCTTTGATGATTCCTAGCAGAGGTTATGCATATTTACTTTGGATTATTCCACAAGTAGAGAAAAATGTTGATTACTTCTAAGAAGTGTTGACGTAGCATTCACCTGTCGGGTTTTCTCTCACCTTGTGATTGGGTGTTGATTTAAAATCCCCCCCAGTTTGACTTTTTGCTATGATGTTAACTTCTTATTCCCCGAGCAGAGTTGGAGGACTTGTGTTGCTTTGTTTTCTCCAACAGTTTTTTTTTTCAAAGCGGAGTTCATATTGTTGAATTATTGATGGTTGAAGATTTATCTTTGGGGTCTTCTCCCCAAACGGTATCTGTATTTCCTCAGCGAGGTTTAAGCCTTGTAGTAGGATTTATTTTCCTTTGATGGCTCTTGTGTATCTCTTGCAGGGTTTCTGTTACTAATCCCCAGCATGATCTCCAATGATATCTCTAATTTGCTGAGATAAGCCGAGTATTTCAGTGGTGTTGTGATGTTTTGTTCACCCTCTGTTTGCCTTTTTTGTCTGTTTTGTCAGCATATTCATACTCATATTCATTGCATGCGCATTCATTTTGGTTGAGCATAACATGTTCTTGTTGCATTGTATATCTTGCATTTTTTGGTGTTTCCCTTTCGCCGGTGTTGTTATCCCCGCGGAGTGCGTCTGTCCTCTCTCCATTAGAGTGTCCACCCTTAAGCAGAAAATACCTATCATTTTTAATTCCCCACTGAGTTTATGCCTCGTGGAAGATGTTTGTTTAGCTTTCTTCCCCAGCTTTTATCTGGATGGAATTGTTCCCCAGTTGAGTTATTTCCTCATTGGGTCGGGTCTTGTTTGACCATTTCTTTCCAATTTGTTCCTGGATTGAACTTTGGTCTCTTGCAGCAGTTACTTTGGTTTTCCCTGGGCTGTGAAACCTGGATGTCGAGAAGGTAGTCTTGAGGATTTATTTTCCTCAGCAGGAATTTGTTATTGATCCCCATCAGAAGATGAAGATTTGATTTCCCCAGCGGTGTTTTGATAACACTCTCTTGGTGATTGCTTGGGCAACTTCATGTGGCAGTCTCTTTATTTGAGCAACTTGTATGTCTCCAGCAAGATAAACCTCACCCCAACAAATGGTTGTCTCTTTATTTGAGAAGTTTGTTGTGTGATTTGAGCTGCCCATTGACTGGTAGCAGGTATTCCTTGTGAGTTCATTACCTAAATTTTTCTACCTAGTACTGGGTATCCGGTAATGTTTCTTCACCTTTCGAGTATATTACCTCTATTGACTAGTAATATTTGTCACCCCTTCTGGTTGGTTATGCTTTACCCATTTGACCGGTAAAAGGTAATCCTTCCTCCCGAGCTTGTTGCCTTTATTTTCTGCCTAGTGATAGGTAGTAGGTAGCATTTGTCTCCTCCCTTTGGTCAGTTACCGTCCTATTTTTCTACCCAGTAATCGGTAGTCGGTAATCTTTCCTTGTGAGTTCATTACTCAAATTTTTCTACCTAGTAATGGGTATCCGGTAATGTTTCTTCACCCTTTTGAGTATTTTGCTAATCCTTTTTGGTCAGTTATTGACATATTTTTCTACCCAGTAATCGGTAGTCGATAATCTTTCCTTGTGAGTTCATTACCCAAATTTTTCTACCTAGTACTGGGTATCCGGTAATGTTTCTTCACCTTTTGAGTATATTCCCTTTATTGTGCTATCTATTGATTGGTAGTCGGTAATATTCTCACCCCCTTTGGTTTATTACGCTTATTTTATACTCAGTAACCAGTAGAAGCATTTTACCTGTTCTCTTTGGATCGACTATATTTGCCCAGTAACTGGCAGTTGGTATCTGTTTCCCTGTTGAGTCGTTTCCTTTCCTTTATCGGAATAGGATCTTGCTCTTTTGTTTTCCCTTGTGGAGTCTCTTTTCTTCTTTTGCTCCCAAACTTTTATTTGTCTCCTGTGGCATTTTCTCCCCACAGAGGTCTTGTGTTTGCATACCATTAGCATAACCATATCATTTTGTGGTCTCTTAGGGCCAAAAATTGGGTTAATTGTTATATTGAAGTCTCTTCTATCTGGTCGAGACAAAGATGTCAATCTTCATATCTCCGGATAGAAGAATCTTAAATAGGGGCAACTGTAATACCCTAATTTTTACCCCTAAGATCCCACATTTCATTTGCATCATTACATACACAAACAAGATCATACTTTTTGGTTCTCTCACCCTTGTGTTTCTTATTTACTTTATGTTTGTTTCTGTTTACTAACCTCTAACCAAAATACCAAAAATATTTTGCAATTTTGCTTGTTTCCTCTTCTTTGTGTGTTTAGGGTTTTGCAAGGAGATTGATGGCAAAGACATTCATTCAAGTTTAAATCAGATGGATGTTTGACCTCATCTTGGTCAAACTATCAAGAGTTTGCTTCAACTATAAGTTACCCGTGGTGGTGGGCTACTTTCTCAGACAATGTGTTTGTTCAAGGTCAAGTTGTCTTGTATCAGAATTCATCAAGCTTTCAAGCAGTGTTCTATGAGAAGTTTGGTCAGGATTATCACGATCAGGGTTCATCAGTCTAGAGTTTTGTCTGTACAAGTCAGGTTTGGTGGATGTTCAATCAAGATGTTTGTTTTAGGATACAAGTCCAAAGTGCTCATTTTCAAGTGTGCCATTTCCAAGTGATTTTAAAGCATGATTGAAGGTTGTCAAGAGTTTAACAAGACAAGATGATTGTCACAATTCAAAGTCCAATTTTCAAATGTCATTCAAGTTTTCAAGACAGGACATGCATCATACAAGCTTTCAAGATCATTTTCAAGGCATAGTTACTATTCAAGGTCTTTCAAATATGGTTCGTGTTCAGCAGCTATTTGAATTAGAAGAGTGACAAATCAGGACTGGGATGTGGTGGAAAGCATGTGGTTGGATTTAGTGAATGTTGTAAATGTTGTTCTTGA
Organism: Lathyrus sativus; assembly: GCA_963859935.3. Taxonomy (NCBI): domain Eukaryota; kingdom Viridiplantae; phylum Streptophyta; class Magnoliopsida; order Fabales; family Fabaceae; genus Lathyrus; species Lathyrus sativus. The sequence continues at coordinate 311,275,040 of OZ012737.1, forward strand.
CAGATCCAATGATATTGCCGATGCTCAGTATTATGATTGGATAAAACTCTTGGAAATCGTTTCAAGATGGCAAGACATATATGGAAGTTTCTCGCTTACGACCTACAGTTCTCATCTCAAAGGTTCCTTATCTGTGTTGGCAATATGTTGCCTAGGCCACACTCCGGCAGTTGAAGATGTGTTATCGCTTGTCATAGGACCAAATTAGAGATCTTTATCAGTGTCGGCGACAATATGTTCAGTTATACCTGGTTTCTCTTCAACAGTCATCCACCGTCAACCTCTTGGAAATCAGAAAAATATATAAGGATCTTGATTCAAAAGTAATTCTTCTATGGAGGTTGCTAGCTCATGCCAAGATTGAATTTGTAAAATCTAAGGTAGCTGCTGAAGAAAGGAAACTTAAGAACAAGAGCTGGTTTTCATTTAGATGGCATGCTGACACAGAAGAAGTTTCTTTAAGTGATGCTTCCGAAAAGCAACAATTTAAAGAAGAAAGTTTAACTACAGAAGAATATACATTGGAGGAAACTAAAATCAAACACAAAATGTCAATCAAAACTGATGTTGTGCTGGTACATATAATGTTAGACTTTTTGATGATTTAGAGAAATTCACAGTTGTTGACAGACTCACTAAGGACACTGGAACCAGCATCCATTTCTTTAGAGTCTACACAAAAAGAGGCCAACGACCGTGAATCCAACACTAGAACTTCCACTGCATATGGTGTTAACTTAGTTTATGGTGGCTATTTATTCTTGCTTATCATGATGAAAGAAATAAAGCTGCTATAATGAAGTCTGGAGCAATTTATGTTCTCACCGACAGGATCTCGAATTGTTGCTCACAATATTCTCAGATAAATACAAAGAAGATAGCATGCTAATTTTCCTGGTACTTTAAGACAAGCATCGAGTAGTAACTCTATATTAGAAATCTCGATCGATGCTAGTTATCCAGCTAAACGCCGCGATGCAGTAACAAAAGCCTACTCCTATTTTTTTAAAAAAAACCTGTATACTTCAGCAACTCACAAGTGGAAACCAACAATTTTCTCGTTTGCCGGAGCAATTTCAAGGACAATCAATTTGGACAGGTCGTTACTTGGTGTGATGTCAGTATAAGACTATAGAAGGTCTTTGAAGGTTTATTGCAGATGTGTTGCATCCTTCTGCTACTCATTCAATCTCGAGCTTTGCTTCCTTGTTCGATGGTGTTGGAGTTACTTTGGCCTTGAAATATTGTAGGATGTTGCTACTACAAGATGTTATGCAGGTTCTTCGCAGTGCTGTTATGACTCTTGCAAATAGGTCATATGATGGATCTCTCACTGATTCATGCCACTGGGCAGATGGGATTCCTTTGAATCTCAGGCTTTATGAAATGCTTCTACAATCTTGTTTTGATGTTAATGATGAATCATCAATTATTGATGATTTTGATGAGCTAATGGAACAAATTAAGAAGACTTGGGGAATACTTGGATTAAACCAGACATATCATAATCTCTGTTTTACTTGGGTTTTATTTCATCAATTTGTTGCTACTGGACAGATGGATTTGGAGCTTCTGTCTGATGCTGATGGCCATCTAGATGAAGTTGCAAAAGATGCAAAGACAACAAAAGATTCTGAGTATTCCAAAATTTTGAGTTCGACGTTGACTTCAATATTGGGATGGGCAGAGAAAAGGCTTCTTGCATACCATGAAACTTTAGATAGTGGTAACGTTGAAACTATGGAGGGCATAGTCTCTTTAGGGGTAGCAGCGGCTAAGATATTGCTTGAAGACATATCTAATGAGTATCGCAGGAGGAGAAAAACTGAAGTCAACGTGGCTCGGGAAAGAATTGAAACTTACATAAGGTCATCTCTACGTACTGCCTTTGCCCAGATAATGGAGAAAGCAGACTCAAGCAGGAGGGCATCAAGAAACCAGCCAAATGCTCTCCCTCTCCTTGCCATTCTTGCAAAGGATGTAGGCAGCCTGGCAATGAATGAAAAGCTAGTGTTCAGCCCGATACTTAAGAGATGGCATCCTTTGGAAGCAGGTCTTGCTGTGGCTACCCTTCATGCATGCTATGGAAATGAAATGAAGCAATTCATTGCCGGTATCACAGAATTGACCCCAGATGCTGTTCAGGTGTTAAGAGCAGCAGACCAGTTGGAGAAAGACCTTGTGCAGATAGCTGTTGAGGATTTAGTAGACAGTGATGATGGCAACCTCGAAGCAAGATCTTCTGTTAAAAGAGTTCGTGAACATGATACCGAGACGTATATAAGGAGGCAGCTACAGTTTACTTTCGAATTTGTGGTGAGGATATCCTACATTCTGCTGTGATGCTTGAACAAGCATCATACTATTATTTGTTGTCTAAACCCTCCATGTCACGCAAATATGGATTTCATCTAGTTCTTTCTGGTGAGCAGTATAAAAAGTGTGGTCAGATCAAACACGCGATTCGAACATACAGAAGTGCTCTTTCTGTTTTTTTTTAGAGGAACTACTTGGAGTTATATCAATGATCATGTCCATTTCCATATAGGATAGTGGTATGCTGCTCTTGGTATGTATGATGTAGCTGTCAAGCATATGACGGAAATCTTGGCTTGCAGTCACCAGTCCAAGACGACACAAGAGTTATTCCTGAGTGACTTTCTTCAAGTTGTGGAGAAAACTGGGCGGGCATTTGAGGTTGCAAAACTTCAACTGCCTGTGATCAACATCTCTTCTCTCAAAGTCATATTTGAATATCACCGAACTTTTGGATCTTCCTCAGCTGCTAACACTAAAGCAGGCTTGTGGCATTCTTTGGAAGAAGACATGATACCATCATTTACAGCTACCAAGACTAATTGGTTGGAGTTGCAATCAAAGCTTATCTCAGAAAATGAACCCTTGTTCGCAGGAAGTTAATGATGAACAGAGTTGTGGTTATAAGTCTAAAATTGGTAATATAGTTGGGTCACGGATTGATGATCTAGGTGCGAGTTTCATATCAACCTTGCCATTGGAAATGATGTTCCAGAAGAATCGAAAGAAGAGATAGAGCCTCACTTTGTTAATTCTGTTTCTGTTCTGAATGAAGATAACAGAAAGCTAACGAAACTTAATGATACCGCTGAATATATTCGTACTGGTTTAAGTCCAAGATGGAATGACTTAGATGTTAATCAGCATGTTAACAATATGAAGTACATTGGATGATGACTCTACAGCAGAGGATTCTGACAGGGAGAGTGATGAAGATTTCACAAGCTTGAAGAAGAGACGTGTGCATGTACGCACGAATAATGTCCGATCATCTGCTTCCACAAGTTCTTACAGGCATGGGCTAGACTCTGCAAATGTCTGGGACAAGATTTTCTTCCTTATATGGAATTTTTCATGCCACCATTGCTTCAGTCTGCTTCACTTAAGCCCGACGTAACCATCACATCCGCTGATTCAGACAATGATATAGACGAGTCTGACAATGAAAGTATGGAGACTATCACTCTTGGGGACAAAAGAATTGGAATCAAGACTAGTGTTCTAGAGGAGAAAACTACGACATGTAACATGCTTTGTTGCTATGCTGATGAGCTAAAAGAAGGATTCTTTACATGGATCGACCAGGTTGCAGGAACTTTGGTTCCACTCCTGAAATTTTATTTCCATGACGAGGTTAGAAAAGCTGCTGTTTCAGTAATGCCGGAGCTATTACGATCTGCAAAGTTAGCTATTGAGAAAGGACAATCTCAAGGTCGGGATGTGAGCTATTTGAAGTTTCTGACTGACAGTATCATCCCAGCTTTGGTGGAAGCATTGCACAAGGAGCCTGACACAGAGATTTGTGCAAGTATGTTGGATTCATTAAACGAGTGCCTACAGATCTCTAGGATGCTTTTGGATGAGAAGCAGGTCAGATCAATTGTGGATGAGGTAAAACAGGTGATCACTGCCAGTTCAAGTAGAAAACGAGACTCTCATGAGAGGAGCTTGAACACGGATATTCTGATCGGGATGCTCTCGCGCGTAATTCAGGAACTCGCCTTTCAGTTTCTGCATACAAATGCAGTCTCCAAATCATTTAAAAAAAACAGGGTAATATTACAACTGGAGATACTTATTCAAGCAAGTCAAAACGTACCCATGAGAAGCTTCATATTAAGCCATATTTCCAAGCCATGTTAATATAATTCCAGCTGTGACACTCCAAGCTGACCCCACAAGCTTTTAAAGTTGTTTCTAAGCCATGAGCCAATTGCAAAAAGTGAATAACACGTGAGCTACAAAGAAAAATCAAAATGACATAAAAAAGTCTCAGTATGAGTCACGCAACTTGCATCAAAGAATTCATTTGAAACGCAGTGAAAATCACACAAACGGCAAATCATTCACCCTCACTCTCATCTATAAATACAATACATACCTCACTCATTTTCTGAAGCTTGAATAGCCCCTCATCACTCTGCAAAAATCAAACCAAACTTCAATCCAAGTTTGTCTTCAAAATCACCTTCAAGCTTCATTCAATTAACCTTCATAATCGTTGGAAATTCATCAACATTGTCCTTCATTTTTTTCTTTAACCATCACCGTCAAAACCGCATTCCATTTCCGCATCTCACAGATCGCTGCAAATCTTCATCAATACAACAAATCTTCAGAAACGTGAAGAAGAAGAGAAATCCAATCATCATTCACTTCAAATTGAAGGTAGTTACCCTTTTTTGTCGAAACTTCGTCTTCTGAATGTGCCTCTATATTTGAGTTTCATTTGAAATTGAGAACATATTTGGAGTTCACTTTGCATTTAGATTGCAACCGTGTACTTTTCGTGTTCCGCCGCTCCGATTTGAGAGAGCTTCCAAGTGGTATCCATGGCTATGAACAGTACCACAGCGCGAGAAGAAGAAGATGATGATTCTGATTTGTTTTTCTTTCTCTTTTTCCTTTTCAATTATTTCAATTTTTTTTTATTTCTTTTTTTTAAAATTTGGGTTGTGTGGCCTTTTACTATCAACACCACCACCATTTGTTTTTCTTTTAAAACCTTCCTTTTTTTTTAAAGATTTTCTTTCAATTTTCTTTTAATAATTTTTCTAATATTTGTTTTTTCTTTTAAAATAATTTCTTAAAATAGATTTTGTTTTGGACCTTGAATTTTGATAAGATCTCATCAATATCAATGGACTTTGGGTGTCGATTTTATCCACCAAGAGAGGTGATTGATATTGATGATGATTTAATCGATTTAAGATTCAAATTGAAATTTCTTTTCATTTTAATTCTCTTTGTTCTTCTTTTTTTTTTATTTTGATCGATGAAATCTATGGATCATAGATTGTTGATTATCAAGGTTGTTTAATCTTCATTATTTCAAATCTATAGATGAATAATCATTGAGATAATTCTCCGTACTTTGGAATAGTGATAGATTACCTTTGATTAATTGATGAAGAATCTTGATTATGATGAGATCACTACCTCTTTTCTTTTTGTGTGGCATGTTTTAGGAGAGTGATTTACATATCACTTATCTAACATGTGTTAACACTAACATTATTATTGACCGGCCTCAGATAGTCGTGGTTTCTACATAAACCCGATTACGATTGCTTAACAAAGCGCTAAAGTGTCCCTTAATCGGAAAATGATCATTCGCGGCTCAAACTTATGTTTGAAAGTCCAAGTATGATTAGTTGCTTGTCTTAAGTCCAATACCTATGAAAATCATTGTTAGGAGGCTTTGATTCTATCAATCCTCTAATGAGGTTTCATTAACCTTGGTCTAAGTACAAGAATTAATCATCATTGATCATATGTTCTAACCACTAATTACTAATTCACTAACAATATCCTTATTTAATTTTGTTTATATTCTCTTCTTGCTCCTTTATTTCTTTACTTTTATTTTTCAATATTATCATTTCATATCATATATTTGTTTATGTTTATGTCATTTCTCTTTTGTCCACTTGGACCATACCTTGTTCAAAACACTAATAAAGGATAAAAAAAATCTCTAAAAAAATTGGTGCTATTAACTTTGTGGTTATGCTCTTGGACTATTCTTAGACCTTGGACTTCATGGACCTTTGGACTTAGAATTAGGACTCTCATTCCTATGCTTGGAGTATTGTGGATCTTATCCTTTATTTGGCTCGCTCATTAGCTTATGCTTTAAATCGGATGGAATTCTTTTTTGCTGGCTATGGAGTGTGCTACAAGTCGGGTAGATCTTTCTTACCTCTAGCTCTTATTTTGATTTCTAGGATAGTCACTTCATCTCCTCCCCTTCTTAAATTTTCAAAACTTTCTCCCTCTTTCAAAACCTTCTTGGTTTCAAACTTCAAAACCGCTTTCGCAATAAAACCTTGACTTTCGTCAAGTGATTTTTTTTTAAACTTTTGTTCTTCTTAATAAAAGTCAATCAATGTTAATCATGCTTTGACCAATTTCAAAAGACATAAAAAATAAAAAAACTCATCAACTCTTTTTGTGCATTTATGCACTTTTTCACTTTAAAACGTTTTTCATAAAGTTTAGACATGATTCATTTCTATAGTTGAGATGTAATTCTCCTATTCCCCATATTATTAAGACTTTGACATTTTCCACGTTGATGTTAAGTGATAGTCTTGTTGATAATCCAAGCAAATCCTCCATCTTTATGTGACGCAAATGTTGTCTTAATACTCGTGGGTGAATAGTTGTAGTTTTCTCCTTGAAATGACGACTTTTCTTTACATCTAAAATGAATCAAAACAAACAAATTTTTGTCATTTGTACCACGAACTACGGGGTTTTGATCCCATATTGCACTTTGTGGGTACGTAGGCATGAGGCGATAAGTCTCTCCAAACACAAAAAATCTAAAAAATAATTCTCTTCTCATCTCCCCAATCTCTTTTCAAACAAACCATTTTCAAACCAAAAAACGTAAGTATTTCAAAGGGCTCCTATAGAGTACTGTAGACGTTTTGCGTGCTAAAACCTTCCCATTGCGTAACCAACCCCCTTACCCCGATCTCTGTCTCGTGTTCTTATTTTAGAACTCTATGGTTTTGTTCGCTCTTTTTCCTTTCCTTTATTTGGATAAAATAAAAGTGCGGTGGCGACTCTTGTTTTTTGAGTTAAGTTAATTAATAACTTACGCTCACGATTTTTACCGCTACAACTATGAAACGTATGATAGCCTAAGCAAAGGTAATAACCCAAAACATACGGTATATTACCTACTATCAAATGTATGATACCCTAAGAAAAGGTAATAATCCACAAGAGATGGTATATTACCTGCTATCAAACGTATGATACCCTAAGCAAAGGTAAGCAAAAAATCTAAATCACTGGTCGGATGATTTCTCTTATACACTTCAAGTTGCCTTTTTCATAATTGAAACTCGCTGAAGTTGTATTTAGCAAATCCCCTAATTATATCAACAAGTATCACAAACACCACAATTAGTTCTATCGGATTCGGCAGAACTTTCCTTACGGAAGTATATCACCGCTCTTTTTCCAACATTGATAACCCCAGTTCCTTATGCTCAACATAATCCTCTATACTCTTCAAATACCTTAAAATATCATTTATTAACACAACCATTGCCTTATATAAATAATTAAAAAAGATCCCATGCCAAGTGGACAAACAAGTTGTGAGTTATAGCGGGAACACATACCGTACCGCCCGTCCTTACCACAACATTCAAACACATTTCATCAATAAATAGCTTAAATCTATGTCAATACTTCACCATCTCATAGATAATTTGAATAGCTTTCCAACGCTTTGAACCGCGCGTCATTCCAAGTTACGGTTCTCCTATTACGGCAAAAACACCAGAATAACATTTTCTGCCCAGGACCCCTTCGCCAGGCGAACACCGCAGCGAATATGGACGTTCGCCAGTATGCTCGCCAGGCGAACATGACAGTCCCAAAATCCTCTTTTCGACCGTTACCCGACTTCCGAGTATCCGATTTCGATTCCGTAAAAAGCTGCGATCTCGGAATTTAACGTACAACAACAATTTTATACTTAGGAAGCCATCCAACACATTTTAAATCTATGAATAATTTAAAACTCAATTACTTCCAATCTCAACAGCAGATCTTTGAGCCTCCTAATACGATAGAACTTTTGACCTTCGTCCCATCCACCACAAGAACTCTACTCGAGATCACATGACCAAGGGACTCACATCCCTCGATCAATTGTTCCATCAAATCATTAACTCTTGGAAGCGAACACCTATCCTTGATAGTCACCCTGTTCACTTATCTATAGTTCACCCAAAGCTTCACAAAACCTTCTATCTGTCTAACCAACAAAATTGGTGCACATTACGGTAGCACACTCAAACAAAAGAGCCTCTCTCCTAGAAGGTCTTCAAGTTGACTCTTCAACTTCTCCAATCCCAACGAAAACACACCATATGGAGTCACTAATATCGGACTCGTTCCAACAACAAAGTCAACGTATGAGCTTTACTTCACACTCCGATAGTAAATCACCTACCTCATCCAGAAACCTCCGGCAATCGCAAATAATTGACAAATCCCAATTTTCCTCACTTTCCTTCTCATTCCAAGTTTCAGTCAAAATAGACACTTCAACACCGTCTTACGCCAAATTTCTCAAAATAATCCCTTAAGCACTTAGCTTAACTCAAGACTATACACTGCTCACGCCACCCAAGCTTGCAAGACGCGTCTATCCCATCCAACACAATCTCGTCCAGTATTAACAAGAGATTAAGGGTGATCAGTTCCTCAATTTGTTAATAGACAGCCGAAATCATGATGAGGTACAAACCATCTTTACCAACTATTATATCATTCCTCAACACCATAAGCCACCAAATTGTGGCTTTCCGGAGAAATACAACTTCTCCCCCACTGGAATCATTCCACTTCTACAGACAAACTTAACCAACAACATGTATCGACAGTGTTTTTACGCACATGTCGCATACCAGGGAACAACAACACTAGACAACATTGGCCGGACGGACCGACCTGCTCTGATACAAATTGTAACACCGCACTTCCCAAATTAAATAAAATATAAACATTATAAATAAACATCAGAGTTTTCACCAAAAATAGTGGGATATCACATCACCAAATTTTTATAAAAATACTTTATTAATTATTCTCAAAAATAATACAGCGGAAAACATTATTCCAACATTCTCGGCCATCCGCCAAATTTCATAAAATCTTTATTATTATAAGTTCACAAAAAAAGTGATACGTCACAGGATTACAACAAGTTTGACATAAAACAATTAAAACACCCATATCCCGTGTTACGTATCAGAGCATCCTAGACTCGACTGGCACACCACCATCCAAGCTATCTAAGTACCTGGATTATCTGTACTTCCGGAGAAGCACAGACACAACAACAACCAAGGGGTGAGAAAACATGATCAAAAATATATTGGTAATGTAATACATGTAAACAAGGTAGTAAAACACACCAACACACCAATATTCACCCCAACAACTCCATATAACGAACCTACTGTTCAAATTACAATATAACATATTATAATGCAAATATGCAACTCAACACCATGCATGCGGTACCGACTCATTGGTTCATTCAATCTAACCTGGATAGATCACTTACGCTCCTCCTGAGACATGATCTATCCCCCCCCATTCTCCACAAAGGAGTACGGATGAATCACTTACGCTCCTCCTGAGACATGATTCATCCCACCAAAACACCATGAAATGCATACACCAATGCATAACTATCATATTTAGGCACACTAAGTGCACACGATCCTCCTGATCATATCATCATACATCAATGCATATATGTGTAGATATATTACACCAACACCATATAAATCAATCAGATAGTAAATAAATTCATACTATAACACCATATATAACCACATCCCAACACCCGGGAACACACGATCCTACTAATCACTACATACATATACGTTAACTAATTGTCCACCAACAATATTAAGGGAAATGAGTACTATCACCCAGTACACAGGTTAGATCCCACACTCATCATCCTTACAATGCATCAATGCCAGAAAGATCACCCCAGACCAATGCTCAAGGCCAAACATCACCAAAGTCACATTCTGGTTCTGCTACGCTCGCTGGCATTCGCTAGGCGAAGCTTCGCCAACACTCGCCAGGCGAAGCCCAGCGAATGCTGCGATTCACCAACTTCCCCACAGTTCAGCAGTACTATTCTAGGCCAAATCAAACTTATCATCTCAACTCAAATTCTCAGCTTACTCTAGTACCAACCTTGTACATTACCGTAACTAAATCGGTTCCTAAATCTTATTCCCAAAGTCATCGCTTAAACATTCTACCGATGCCTTAAAAGGTCACACAGAATCTCCCTAAAAACCTTAAACCCAGCCTATACGCCCAATTAACCAAAAACAACAATTCATCAACATTGACCTATACTCCATCGCTATCAATTACTAGTTATCATCAAACACAAACACACCATTATACTTATCAATTATCATATACTTCCTACTCTAGAACCAACATTACGGTACATTACCTACACTTCAGAGTTACTCTGAATCTCACCAAGGTCCTAACCAGAGTCACTAACAACATCACAGGGAACAATACATAATTTTCCCAAATTTATAATCATGGTCATTACCAACGCTACAGTAACAACACAAAATCTCACCAAAACTCTGTTCATAGTTACTATCAACACTGCAGTAACAACATATAATCTCACTAATATCACCATAATATATATATATATACCAAAATCACCAATACCAATCAACAATTCATCAATATCAAGCATCAATTTATCATTAGCAACAACAATAACAAGCATGCCAATATAAAAATTCGTAGATCGACATTTTCCTACGGGGTTAAGGAATACCCTCTACCCTATACATGTATATATACCATCCCAATCAAGTTTCTCCCCCCTTTCCTGGATAATTATTCTGATCGGTGATAAATTCCTCCAAGATTCTTCATCCCTAGCCTTTTCCCTTTCTCTTTGTTCTTCGCTCTTCTCTATTCTCCCAATTTTCCTTCTCACGGTTTCTATCGTGCCTTTTCATATTTCCATTCTAACTTCCCCATAACCCTTCCACTTCTTATTTTACTTATTCCAACCACTAACATTCTCCATAATAATTCTAATAATAATAATTATAATAATCATTATAATAATAATGATAATAATAATAATAATAATAATAATAATAATAATAATAATAATAATAATAATAATAATATAATACTATTGTAATATTATAGTAATATTCAACATAATAATAATAATAGTAATACACCCAACAATAATTATAATTATAATAATAATAATAATGATAATGATAATAATAACAATTATATTAATACTAATAATAAAATAATATTAATAATAATAATCTTTATATTAATAATACTAATATAATATTACTAATAGTAATAATACTAATCATAATAATACTATTAATAATAATAATAATAATAATAATAATAATAATAATAATAATAATATTATTATCTCACCAAAATAATAATAATAATAATAGTAATAATATTATTATCTCACCAAAATAATAATAATATTAATAATAATAATAAATATAATAATATATAATAATAATAATAATACCCCCACCAATATTACTGTTATTCATTATATTATCATATTCACACCAAAAATCATAATAATATAATAACTATATTAATAATAATATTATATTCTCCATATTAATAATATTACTACAAATATTAATAATAATCATAAATATAATAATAATAATAATAATAATAATAATAATAATAATAATAATAATAATAATAATAATAATAATAATAATACCACCACCAATATTACTATTATTTTTTATATTATTATAAACTCACCAAATTACCACCAATGATCCTCCCATCTCAGGGACACCCACCAAACATCATCAAATACACCCTACCAAAGGGCACATCAACATATAATATTTAAAATAATAATAAAATGACTAAATAATTAAAATGGGTGTTACAACTCTCCCCCACTTTAATTATTTTCGTCCTCGAAAATTACCTGATGGAAATAATTCCGGATACGCTCCCCGCATCCTTTATTCCAATTCTCAGGTCACACTGCCTTCTGCAGCACCTCCCCATACTACTTTCACCAAAGATATCTCCTCCCTTCGGAGTTGTTCCTCGCTCGCCAAAACGAACTAGCAATGCCTCAACAATCGGAATATTTTTCACTTGTACATCATCCACCTGGTTCAATGTACTTTCTCGACTAAAACACATGAAACATATCATGCCAATTCACAGTGACAACGGAAAAACAGTCTAACATGTTACTCTTCCCATGCCTCCGCTGCGCCACTCTGATACAACTACAGAACACGGTGCAAACTTCTGAGATTTCGAAGCTCGACCAACACCAATCACCGGCGTGACTCTCCAAAACACATATTGCCTCGGATCCTCTCGATCTTCTCAGCCATCTCAAGCATAATTTTCAAGTCTGAGTACAACACTTTCACTCGATTTATTTCAACACAGGAGAGTCCTACACTCCCTATTTCACCAAGCCACATATAGTGCCATTCCGACACTAGGATGGTAACCGTTATTATATGTAACTCAATTAACGATAATTAATCATCCCACGCTCCACCTTGATCCGACACCCAAGCTCTCACCAATTCTCTACAGACTCAATAGTCCTCTCTGACTGACCATCAGTTTGCGGATGGTAGGTCGAACTCAGCTTCAACTTAGTACCCGAAGCTTCCTGTAAGCCCCTCCAAAATCTCAATATAAACCTCAAATTTCCATCTGACACAATATTCGTCAGTATCTCATCCAACTTCACCACTTTCTCAATATGCATCTCGTATATCCTCAACACGGAATAGTTAATCCACTCCTAACAATTCAAATTAAAATTATGTCTTTACAAATTCTTTGGAAATCTCAACACCAATTTCATGAAAATACTACCTGATTTCCACTCTGGAATATTTAACGACTGCATCAGACTCAACAGTCTCTGATGTTCACTCTTCGAATTCCTACAATTCTAACCAGCATATTCCACCTCAACTACTCCTCCCCTTATCCATGGTCTCCAAAAAAATCTACTCAAATTCGGTTACTTCTTCATAGCACCGGGATGGATACTCCATCTACCTCAATGTATTTCTTCACGAGTACTCCTACTCCCCTCAACAACATTTGGTACACATACCCTATCATAACACATCATGGTACTATTTCCACAAACCCGACAATCCACTCTTCGACTCTAATTTATTAATTTCAACTAATTCACTACTCAACCCAGGTTTCTGACTTTCTCGATTCTGCTCAAGGATATCACTAGTCAGATCTTAATAATAAAAGCTTAACTCCATAAGAAGTCTCCTTACTCACAAAACTCATATTATGAAATTGCTCAATTAGTTCTAACTTTTTTCACCATCATCTTCGGTATCTGCAAATATTTCTAACTCACTGCATCATCTACCATGTCCACTTTACCCGAATGGTAATTCAACTCGAAGTCGTACTCTTTTCGAAGTCCCAATTATTTCCTATGCCTCATATTCGTCTTATTCAAATTAAACAAACACCTTAAACTCTTAAGATCACCAAACATCTCCGATCTCAGTCTGAACTTTTGAAGACTCCGACTCCAGTACAATCACAATAGTAACCAACTCTAAATCACTGGTCAGATGATTTCTCTTATACACTTCAAGTTTCCTTTTTCATAATTGAAACTCGCTGAAGTTGTCTTTAGCAAATCCCCTAATTATATCAACAAGCATCACAAACACCACAATTAGTTCTATCGGATTCGGCAGAACTTTCCTTACGGAAGTATATCACCGCTCTTTTTCCAACACTGATAACTTCAGTTCCTTATGCTCAACATAATCCTCTATACTCTTCGAATACCTTAAAATATCATTTATTAACACAACCATTGCCTTATATAAATAATTAAAAAATATCTCATGCCAAGTGGAAACAAGTTGTGAGTTATAGCAGGAACACATACCGTACCGCCCGTCCTTACCACAACATTCAAACACACTTCATCAATAAATAGCTTAAATCTATGTCAATACTTCACCATCTCATAGATAATTTGAATAGCTTTCCAACGCTTCGAACCGCGCGTCATTCCGAGTTACGGTTCTCCCGTTACGGCAAAAACACCAGAATAACATTTTCTGTCCAGGACCCCTTCGCCAGGCGAACACCGCAGCGAATATGGACGTTCGCCAGTATGCTCGCCAGGCGAACATGACAGTCCCAAAATCCTCTTTTCGACCGTTACCCGACTTCCGAGTATCCGATTTCGATTCCGTAAAAAGCTGCGATCTCGGAATTTAACGTACAACAACAATTTTATACTTAGGAAGCCATCCAACACATTTTAAATCTATGAATAATTTAAAACTCAATTACTTCCAATCTCAACAGCAGATCTTTGAGCCTGCTAATACGATAGAACTTTTGACCTTCGTCCCATCCACCACAAGAACTCTACTCGAGATCACATGACCAAGGGACTCACATCCCTCGATCAATTGTTCCATCAAATCATTAACTCTTGGAAGCGAACACCTATCCTTGATAGTCACCCTGTTCACTTATCTATAGTTCACCCAAAGCTTCACAAAACCTTCTATCTGTCTAACCAACAAAATTGGTGCACATTACGGTAGCACACTCAAACAAAAGAACCTCTCTCCTAGAAGGTCTTCAAGTTGACTCTTCAACTTCTCCAATCCCAACGAAAACACACCATATGGAGTCACTAATATCGGACTCGTTCCAACAACAAAGTCAACGTGTGAGCTTTACTTCACACTCCGATAGTAAATCACCTACCTCATCCGGAAACCTCCGGCAATCGCAAATAATTGACAAATCCCAATTTTTCTCACTTTCCTTCTCATTCCAAGTTTCAGTCAAAATAGACACTTCAACACCGTCTTACGCCAAATTCCTCAAAATAATCCCTTAAGCACTTAGCTTAACTCAAGACTATACACTGCTCACGCCACCCAAGCTTGCAAGACGAGTCTATCCCATCCAACACAATCTCGTCCAGTATTAAAAAGAGATTAAGGGTGATCAGTTCCTCAATTTGTTAATAGACAACCGAAATCATGATGGGGTACAAACCATCTTTACCAACTATTATATCATTCCTCAACACCATAAGCCACCAAATTGTGGCTTTCCGGAGAAATACAACTTCTCCCCCACTGGAATCATTCCACTTCTACCGACAAACGTAACCAACAACATGTATCGACAGTATTTTTACGCACATGTCGCATACCAGGGAACAACAACACTAGACAACATTGGCCGGACGGACCAACCTGCTCTGATACAAATTGTAACACCCCACTTCCTAAATTAAATAAAATATAAACGTTATACATAAACATCAGAGTTTTCACCAAAAATAGTGGGATATCACATCACCAAATTTTTATAAAAATACTTTATTAATTATTCTCAAAAATAATACAGCGGAAAACATTATTCCAACATTCTCGGCCATCCGCCAAATTTCATAAAATCTTTATTATTATAAGTTCACAAAAAAAGTGATACGTCACAGGATTACAACAAGTTTGACATAAAACAATTAAAACACCGATATACCGTGTTACGTATCAGAGCATCCTAGACTCGACTGGCACACCACCATCCAAGCTATCTAAGTACCTGGATTATCTGTACTTCCGGAGAAGCACAGACACAACAACAACCAAGGGGGTGAGAAAACATGATCAAAAATATATTGGTAATGTAATACATGTAAACAAGGTAGTAAAACACACCAACACACTAATATTCACCCCAATAACTCCATATAACGAACCTACTGTTCAAATTACAATATAACATATTATAATGCAAATATGCAACTCAACACCATGCATGCGGTACCGACTCATTGGTTCATTCAATCTAACCTGGATAGATCACTTATGCTCCTCCTGAGACATGATCTATCCCCCACCATTCTCCACAAAGGAGTATGGATGAATCACTTACGCTCCTCCTGAGACATGATTCATCCCACCAAAACACCATGATATGCACACACCAATGCATAACTATCATATTTAGGCACACTAAGTGCACACGATCCTCCTGATCATATCATCATACATCAATGCATATATGTGTAGATATATTACACCAACACCATATAAATCAATCAGATAGTAAATAAATTCATACTATAACACCATATATAACCACATCCCAACACCCGGGAACACACGATCCTACTAATCACTACATACATATACGTTAACTAATTGTCCACCAACAATATTAAGGGAAATGAGTACTATCACCCAGTACACAGGTTAGATCCCACACTCATCATCCTTACAATGCATCAATGCCAGAAAGATCACCCCAGACCAATGCTCAAGGCCAAACATCACCAAAGTCACATTCTGGTTCTGCTACGCTCGCTGGCATTCGCTAGGCGAAGCTTCGCCAACACTCGCCAGGCGAAGCCCAGCGAATGCTGCGATTCACCAACTTCCCCACAGTTCTGCAGTACTATTCTAGGCCAAATCAAACTTATCATCTCAACTCAAATTCTTAGCCTACTCTAGTACCAACCTTGTACATTACCGTAACTAAATCGGTTCCTAAATCTTATTCCCAAAGTCATCGCTTAAACATTCTACCGATGCCTTAAAAGGTCACACAAAATCTCCCTAAAAACCTTAAACCCAGCCTATACGCCCAATTAACCAAAAACAACAATTCATCAACATTGACCTATACTCCATCGCTAGCAATTACTAGTTATCATCAAACACAAACACACCATTATACTTACCAATTATCATATACTTCCTACTCTAGAACCAACATTACGGTACATTACCTACACTTCAGAGTTACTCTGAATCTCACCAAGGTCCTAACCAGAGTCACTAACAACATCACAGGGAACAATACATAGTTTTCCCAAATTTATAATCATGGTCATTACCAACGCTACAATAACAACACAAAATCTCACCAAAACTCTATTCATAGTTACTATCAACACTGCAGTAACAACATATAATCTCACTAATATCACCATAATATATATACCAAAATCACCAATACCAATCAACAATTCATCAATATCAAGCATCAATTTATCATTAGCAACAACAATAACAAGCATGCCAATATAAAACTTCGTAGATCGATATTTTCCTACGGGGTTAAGGAATCCCCTCTACCCTATACATGTATATATACCATCCCAATCAAGTTTCTCCCCCCTTACCTGGATAATTATTTTGATCGGTGATAAATTCCTCCAAGATTCTTCATCCCTAGCCTTTTCCCTTTCTCTTTGTTCTTCGCTCTTCTCTATTCTCCCAATTTCCCTTCTCACGGTTTCTATCGTGCCTTTTCATATTTCCATTCTAACTTCCTCATAACCCTTCCACTTCTTATTTTACTTATTCCAACCACTAATATTCCCACTAATAATTCTAATAATAATAATTATAATAATCATTATAATAATAATAATAATAATAATAATAATAATAATAATAATAATATAATACTATTGTAATATTATAGTAATATTCAACATAATAATAATAATAGTAATACACCCAACAATAATTATAATTATAATAATAATAATACTAATGATAATAATAACAATTATATTAATACTAATAATAAAATAATATTAATAATAATAATCTTAATATAAATAATACTAATATAATATTACTAATATTAATAATACTAATCATAATAATACTAATAATAATAATAATAATAATAATAATATTATTATTATTATCTCACCAAAACATTAATAATAATAATAATAATAATAAGAATAATATTATTATCTCACCAAAATAATAATAATATTAATACCCCCACCAATATTACTATTATTCATTATATTATCATATTCACACCAAAAATCATAATAATATAATAACTATATTAATAATAATATTATATTCTCCATATTAATAATATTACTACAAATATTAACAATAATCATAAATATAATAATAATAATAATAATAATAATAATAATAATAATAATAATAATACCACCACCAATATTACTATTATTCATTATATTATCATATTCACACCAAAAATCATAATAATATAATAACTATATTAATAATAATATTATATTCTCCATATTAATAATATTACTACAAATATTAACAATAATCATAAATATAATAATAATAATAATAATAATAATAATAATAATAATAATAATAATAATAATAATAATAATAATAATAATAATAATAATAATACCACCACCAATATTACTATTATTTCTTATATTATTATAAACTCACCAAATTACCACCAATGATCCTCCCATCTCAGGGACACCCACCAAACATCATCAAATACACCCTACCAAAGGGCACATCAACATATAATATTTAAAATAATAATAAAATGACTAAATAATTAAAATGGGTGTTACATATTACCTACTATCAAACGTATGATTGTCTAAGCAAAGTTGATAACCCAAAAGATACAGTATGTTACCTACTATCAAACGTATGATAGCCTAAGAAAAGGTAATAACCTAAAAGATACGGTATGTTAGCTACTATCAAACGTATGATAGCCTAAGCAAAGGTAATAACCCAAAAGAGATGGTATGTTACCTAGTATCAAACGTATGATAGCCTAAGCAAAAGTAATAACCCAATAAGACACAGTATATTACCTACTATCAAACGTATGATAGCTTAAGCAAAGGTAATAACCCCAAAGATACGGTATGTTACCTACTATGAAACGTATGATAGCCTAAGCAAAGGTAATTACCCAAAAGATACGGTATATTACCTACTATCAAACGTATGATACCCTAAGAAAAGGTAATAATTCACAAGAGACGGTATATTACCTACTATCAAACGTATGATACCCTAAGCAAAGGTAATAACCTAAAAGATACGGTATATTACTTACTATTAAACGTATGATAGCCTAAGCAAAGGTAATAACCCAAAAGATACGATATATTACCTACTATCAAACATATGATTGTCTAAGCAAAGGTAATAACCCAATAAGATACGGTATATTACCTACTATCAAACGTATGATGGCCTAAGCGAAGGTAATAACCCAAAAGATACAGTATGTTACCTACTATCAAACGTATGATAGCTTAAGCAAAGGTAATAACCCAAAAGATACGGTATGTTACCTACTATCAAACGTATGATAGCCTATGCAACCATAATAACCCAAAAAGAAACAGTATATTACCGACTATCAAACGTATGATAGTCTAAGCAAAGGTAATAACCCAAAAGATATGGTATATTACCTACTATCAGACGTATGATTGTCTAAGCAAAGGTAGTAACCCAAAAGATACGGTATGTTACCTACTATCAAACGTATGATAGCCTAAGCATATTTAATAACCCAAAAGAGACGGTATGTTACCTAGTATCAAACGTATGATAGCCTAAGAAAAAGTAATAACCCATTAAGATATGGTATATTACCTACTATAAAACGTATGATAGCCTAAGCAAAGGTAATAACCCCAAAGATACGGTACATTACCTACTATCAAATGTATGATAGCCTAAGCATAGGGAATATCCCAAAAGATATGGTATATTACATACTATCAGTCGTATGATAGCATAAGCAAATGTAATAACCCAAAACATACGGTATGTTACCTACTATCAGACGTATGATTGTCTAAGCAAAGAAAATAACCCAAAAGATACGGTATGTTACCTACTATCAAACGTATGATAGCCTAAGCAAAGGTAATAACCCAAAAGAGATGGTATGTTACCTTGTATCAAACGTATGATAGCCTAAGCAAAAGTAATAACCCAATAAGACAGAGTATATTACCTACTATCAAACGTATGATAGCTTAAGCAAAGGTAATAACCCCAAAGATACGGTATGTTACCTACTATCAAACTTATGATACCCTAAACAAAGGTAATAACCCAAAAGATACGGTATATTACTTACTATCAAACGTATGATAACATAAGCAAAGGTAATAACCCCAAAGATACGACATATTACCTACTATCAATCGTATGATTGTCTAAGCAAAGGTAATAACCCAATAAGTTACAGTATATTAACTACTATTAAACGTATGATAGCCTAAGCAAAGGTAATAACCCAAAAGATACAATATGTTTCCTACTATCAAACGTATGATAGCCTAAGCAAAGGTAATAACCCAAAAAGATACGGTAAATTACCTACTATCACACGTACGTGGGCCTAAGCAAAGGTAATAAACCAAAAGATACGATATATTACCTACTATCTGACGTATGATAGCCTAAGCAAACGTAATAACCTACAAGAGATACGGTATATTACCTACTATCAAACGTATGATACTCTAAGCAAAGGTAATAACCCAAAAGATACGGTATATTACCTACTATCAAACGTATGATAGGTTAAGCAAAGGTAATAACCCCAAAGATACGGTATGTTACCTACTATGAAACGTATGATAGCCTAAGCAAAGGTAATAACCGCAAAGATACGGTATATTACCTACTATCAAACATATGATACCTTAAGAAAAGGTAATAATCCACAAGAGACAGTATATTACCTACTATCAAACGTATGATACCCTAAGCAAAGGTAATAACCCAAAAGATACGGTATATTACTTACTACTAAACGTATGATAGCCTAAGCAAAGGTAATTACCCCAAAGATACGGTATATTACCTACTATCAAACGTATGATTGCCTAAGAAAAGGTAATAACCCAATAAGATACGGTATATTACCTACTATAAACCGTATGATAGCCTAAGCGAAGGTAATAACCCAAAAGATACAGTATGTTACCTACTATCAAACGTATGATAGCCTAAGCAAAGGTAATAACCCAAAAGATACGGTATGTAAACTACTATCAAACGTATGATAGCCTTTGCAACCATAATATCCCAAAAAGATACGGTATATTACTGACTATCAAACGTATGATAGTCTAAGCAAAGGTAATAACCCAAAAGATACGGTATATTACCTTGTATCAGACGTATGATTGTCTAAGCAAAGGTAGTAACCCAAAAGATACGGTATGTTACCTACTATCAAACGTATGATAGCCTAAGAAAATGTAATAAGCCAATAAGATATGGTATATTACCTACTATAAAACGTATGATAGTCTAAGCAAAGGTAATAACCCCAAAGATACAGTATGTTACCTACTATCAAACGTATGATAGCCTAAGCGAAGGTAATAACCCAAAAAGATACGGTATATTACGTACTATCAAATGTATGATAGCCTAAGCATAGGGAATATCCCAAAAGATACGGTATATTACCTACTATCAGTCGTATGATAGCATAAGCAAAGGTAATAACCTAAAACAAACTGTATATTACCTACTATCAGATGTATGATTGTCTAAGCAAAGGTAAAAACCCAAAAGATACGGTATGTTACCTACTATAAAACGTATGATAGCCTAAGCAAAGGTAATAACCCAATAAGACACAGTATATTACCTACTATCAAACGTATGATAGCTTAAGCAAAGGTAATAACCCCAAAGATACGGTATGTTACCTACTATCAAACATATGATACCCTAAGCAAAGGTAATAACCCAAAAGATACGGTATATTACTTACTATCAAACGTATGATAGCCTAAGCAAAGGTAATAACCCCAAAGATACGGTATATTACCTACTATCAAACGTATGAGTGTCTAAGCAAAGGTAATAACCCAATAAGATACTATATGTTACGTACTATCAAACATATGATAGCCTAAGGAAAGGTAATAACCCAAAAAGATACGGTAAATTACCTACTATCACACGTACGTGGGCCTAAGCAAAGGTAATAACCCAAAAGATACGATATATTACCTACTATCAGACGTATGATAGCCTAAGCAAAGGTAATATAACCTACAAGAGATGGTATATTACCTACTATCAAACGTATGATACCCTAAGCAAAGGTAATAACCCAAAAGATACGGTATATTACCTACTATCAAACGTATGATACCCTAAGAAAAGGTAATAACCCAAAAGATACGGTATATTAGCTACTATCAAACGTATGATTGTCTATGAAAAGGTAATAACCCAAAAGATACAGTATGTTACCTACTATCAAACGTATGATAGCCTAAGGAAAGGTAATAACCCAAAAGAGACGGTATGTTACCTGGTATCAAACGTATGATAGCCTAAGCAAAAGTAATAACCCAATAAGATATGGTATATTACCTACTATCAAACGTATGATAGCCTAAGCAAAGGTAATAACCCCAAAGATATGGTATGTAACCTACTATCAAACGTATGATAGCCTAAACAAAGGTAATAACCCAAAAAGATACGGTATATTACCTACTATCGAATGTATGATAGCCTAAGCATAGGGAATAATCCAAAAGATACGGTATATTACGTACTATCAGTCGTATGATAGTCTAAGCAAAGGTAATAACCCAAAACATACGGTATATTACCTACTATCAGACGTATGATTATCTAAGTAAAGGTAATAACCCAAAAGATACGGTATGTTACCTACTATCAAACGTATGATAGCCTAAGCAAAGGTAATAACCCAAAAGATACGGTATGTAAACTACTATCAAACGTATGATAGCCTTTGCAACCATAATATCCCAAAAAGATACGGTATATTACTGACTATCAAACGTATGATAGTCTAAGCAAAGGTAATAACCCAAAAGATACGGTATATTACCTTGTATCAGACGTATGATTGTCTAAGCAAAGGTAGTAACCCAAAAGATACGATATGTTACCTACTATCAAACGTATGATAGCCTAAGAAAATGTAATAAGCCAATAAGATATGGTATATTACCTACTATAAAACGTATGATAGTCTAAGCAAAGGTAATAACCCCAAAGATACAGTATGTTACCTACTATCAAACGTATGATAGCCTAAGCGAAGGTAATAACCCAAAAAGATACGGTATATTACGTACTATCAAATGTATGATAGCCTAAGCATAGGGAATATCCCAAAAGATACGGTATATTACCTACTATCAGTCGTATGATAGCATAAGCAAAGGTAATAACCCAAAACAAACTGTATATTACCTACTATCAGATGTATGATTGTCTAAGCAAAGGTAAAAACCCAAAAGATACGGTATGTTACCTACTATAAAACGTATGATAGCCTAAGCAAAGGTAATAACCCAATAAGACACAGTATATTACCTACTATCAAACGTATGATAGCTTAAGCAAAGGTAATAACCCCAAAGATACGGTATGTTACCTACTATCAAACATATGATACCCTAAGCAAAGGTAATAACCCAAAAGATACGGTATATTACTTACTATCAAACGTCTGATAGCCTAAGCAAAGGTAATAACCCCAAAGATACGGTATATTACCTACTATCAAACGTATGAGTGTCTAAGCAAAGGTAATAACCCAATAAGATACAATATGTTACGTGCTATCAAACATATGATAGCCTAAGGAAAGGTAATAACCCAAAAAGATACGGTAAATTACCTACTATCACACGTACGTTGGCCTAAGCAAAGGTAATAACCCAAAAGATACGATATATTACCTACTATCAGACGTATGATAGCCTAAGCAAAGGTAATAACCTACAAGAGATGGTATATTACCTACTATCAAACGTATGATACCCTAAGCAAAGGTAATAACCCAAAAGATACGGTATATTACCTACTATCAAACGTATGATACCCTAAGAAAAGGTAATAACCCAAAAGATACGGTATATTAGCTACTATCAAACGTATGATTGTCTATGAAAAGGTAATAACCCAAAAGATACAGTATGTTACCTACTATCAAACGTATGATAGCCTAAGGAAAGGTAATAACCCAAAAGAGACGGTATGTTACCTGGTATCAAACGTATGATAGCCTAAGCAAAAGTAATAACCCAATAAGATATGGTATATTACCTACTATCAAACGTATGATAGCCTAAGCAAAGGTAATAACCCCAAAGATATGGTATGTAACCTACTATCAAACGTATGATAGCCTAAACAAAGGTAATAACCCAAAAAGATACGGTATATTACCTACTATCGAATGTATGATAGCCTAAGCATAGGGAATAATCCAAAAGATACGGTATATTACGTACTATCAGTCGTATGATAGTCTAAGCAAAGGTAATAACCCAAAACATACGGTATATTACCTACTATCAGACGTATGATTATCTAAGTAAAGGTAATAACCCAAAAGATACGGTATGTTACCTACTATCAAACGTATGATAGCCTAAGCAAAGGTAATAACCCAAAAGAGATGGTATGTTACCTAGTATCAAACGTATGATAGCCTAAGCAAAAGTAATAACCCAATAAGATATGGTATATTACCAACTATCAAATGTATAATAGCCTAAGCAAAGGTAATAACCCCGAAGATATGGTATGTTACCTTCTATCAAACGTATGATAGCCTAAGCAAAGGTAATAACCCCAAAGATACGGTATGTTACCTACTATCAAACATATGATAGCCTAAGAAAAGGTAATAACCCAAAAAGATACGGTATATTACCTACTATCAGTCGTATGATAGCCTAAGCAAAGGTAATAGCCCAAAGATACGGTATGTTACCTACTATCAAACGTATGATAGCCTAAGCAAATGTAATAATCCACAAGAGACGGTATGTTACCTACTATCAAACGTATGATACCCTAAGCAAAGGTAATAACCCAAAAGATATGATATATTACTTACTATCA
The DNA here is from genome assembly GCA_963859935.3 of Lathyrus sativus. NCBI lineage: Eukaryota > Viridiplantae > Streptophyta > Magnoliopsida > Fabales > Fabaceae > Lathyrus > Lathyrus sativus. Next base: position 311,299,912 of record OZ012737.1, read on the forward strand.
AACATATGATACCCTAAGCAAAGGTAATAACCCCAAAGATACGGTATGTTACCTACTATCAGACGTATGATTGTCTAAGAAAATGTAATAACCCAAAAGATACGGTATGTTACCGACTATCAAACGTATGATAGCCTAAGCAAAGGTAATAACCCAAAAGATACGGTATATTACCTACGATCAGACGTATGATTGTCTAAGCAAAGGTAATAACTTAAAAGATACGGTATGTTACCTACTATCAAACGTATGATAGCCTAAGCAAAGGTAATAACCCCAAAAATATGGTATGTTACCTACTATCAAACGTATGATAGCCTAAGCAAAGGTAATAACCTTAAAAGATACGGTATATTACCTACTACCAAACGTATGATAGCCTAAGAATAGGGAATAACCCAAAAGATACGGTATATTACCTACTATCAGTCGAATGATAGCCTAAGCAAAGGTAATAACCCAAAACATACGGTATATTACCTACTATCAGACGTATGATTGTCTAAGCAAAGGTAATAACCTAAAAGATACGGTATGTTACCTACTATCAAACGTATGATAGCCTAAGCAAAGGTAACAACCCAAAAGAGACGGTGTGTTATCTAGTATCAAACTTATGATAGCCTAAGCAAAAGTAATAACCCAATAAGATACGGTGTGTTATCTAGTATCATACGTTTGGTATATTACCTACTACCAAACGTATGATAGCCTAAGCAAAGGTAATAACCCAAAACATACGATATATTACCTACCATCAAACGTATGATACCCTAAGCAAAGGTAATAACCTAAAAGATACGGTATATTACCTACTATCGTACGTATGATACCCTAAGAAATGGTAATAACCCAAAAGATACGGTATATCACCTACTATCAAATGTATGATTGTCTAAGCAAAGGTAATAACCCAAGAGATACAATATGTTACCTACTATCAAACGTATGATAGTCTAAGCAAAGGTAATAACCCAAGAGATACGGTATGTTACCTAGTATCAAACGTATGATAGCCTAAGCGAAGGTAATAACCCAAAAAGATACGGTATATTACCTACTATCAAACGTATGATTGCCTAAGCATAGGGAATAATCCAAAAGATACGGTATATTACGTACTAGCAGTCGTATGATAGCCTAAGCAAAGGTAATAACCCTAAACATACGATATATTACCTACTATCAGACGTATGATTATCTAAGTAAAGGTAATAACCCAAAAGATACGGTATGTTACCTACTATGAAACGTATGATAGCCTAAGCAAAGGTAATAAACCAAAAGAGACAGTATGTTACCTAGTATCAAACGTATGATAGCCTAAGCAAAAGTAATAACCCAAAAAGATATGGTAAATTACCTACTATCAAACGTATGATAGCCTAAGAAAAGGTAATAACCCAAAAGATACGATATATTACCTACTATCAGACATATGATAGCCTAAGCAAAGGTAATAACCTACAAGAGACAGAGTATAAACTACTATCAAACGTATGATACCCTAATCAAAGGTAATAACCCGAAAGATATGGTATATTACCTACTATCAAAAGTATGATACCCTAAGAAAAGGTAATAACCCAAAACATACGGTATATTACCTACTATCAAACGTATGATTGTCTAAGCAAAGGTAATAACCCAAAAGATACAGTATGTTACCTACTGTCAAACGTATGATAGCCTAAGCAAAGGTAATAACCCAAAAGATACGGTATGTTACCTGGTATCAAACGTATGGTAGCCTATGCAACCATAATAACCCAAAAAGATACGGTATTATTACGGACTATCAAACGTATGATTGTCTAAGCAAAGGTAATAACCCAAAAGATACGGTATATTACCTACTATCAGACGTATGCTTGTCTAAGCAAAGGTAATAACCCAAAAGATACGGTATGTTACCTACTATCAAACGTATGATAGCCTAAGCAAAGGTAATAACCCAAAAGAGACGGTATATTAACTACTATCAGACGTATGATTGTCTAAGCGAAGTTGATAACCTAAAAGATACGGTATGTTACCTACTATCAAACGTATGATAGCCAAAGCAAAGGTAATAACCCGAAAGATATGGTATGTTACCTAGTATCAAACGTATGATAACCTAAGCAAAAGTAATAACCCAATAAGATACGGTATTTTACCTACTATCAAACATATGATAGCCTAAGCATAGGGAATAACCCAAAAGATACGGTATATTACCTACTATCAGTCGTATGATAGCCTAAGCAAAGGTAATAACCCAAAATATACGGTATATTACCTAATATCAAACGTATGATTGTCTAAGCAAAGGTAATAACCCAATAAGATACGGTATATTACCTACTATCAAACGTATGATAGCCTAAGCAAAGGTAATAACCCAAAACATATGGTATATTACCTACTATCAAATGTATGATAGCCTAAGCAAAGGTAATAACCCAAAAAAACGGTATATTACCTACTATCAGTCGTATGATAGCCTAAGCAAAGGTAATAACCCAAAGATACGATATGTTACCTACTATCAAACATATGATAGCCTAAGCAAATGTAATAATCCACAAGAGACGGTATGTTACCTACTATAAAACGTATGATACCCTAAGCAAAGGTAATAACCAAAAAGATACGATATATTACTTACTATCAAACGTATGATACCCTAAGCAAAGGTAATAACCCCAAAGATACGGTATGTTACCTACTATCAGACGTATGATTGTCTAAGCAAAGGTAATAACCCAAAAGATACGGTATGTTACCGACTATCAAACGTATGGTAGCCTAAGCAAAGGTAATAACCCAAAAGATACGGTATATTACCTACTATCAGTCGTATGATAGCCTAAGCAAAGGTAATAACCCAAAACATATGGTATGTTACCTACTATCAGACGTATGATGGTCTATGCAAAGGTAATAACCTAAAAGATACGGTATGTTACCTACTATCAAACGTTTGATAGCCTAAGCAAAGGTAACAACCCAAAAGAGACGGTGTGTTACCTAGTATCAAATGTATGATAGCCTAAGCAAAAGTAATAACCCAATAAGATATGGTATATTACCTACTACCAAACGTATGATAGCCTAAGCAAATGTAATAACCCAAAACATACGATATATTACCTACTATCAGACGTATGATAGCCTTAGCAAAGGTAATAACCTACAAGAGACGGTATATTACCTACTATCAAACGTATGATACCCTAAGAAAAGGTAATAACCCAAAAGATACGGTATATTACCTACTATCGTACGTATGATACCCTAAGAAATGGTAATAACCCAAAAGATATGGTATATTACCTACTATCAAACATATGATTGTCTAAGCAAAGGTAATAACCCAAGAGATAAAGTATGTTACCTACTATCAAACGTATGATAGCCTAAGCAAAGGTAATAATCCAAAAGATACAGTATGTTACCTACTATAAAACGTATGATATCCTATGCAACCATAATAACCGAAAAAGATACGCTATATTACCGACTATCAAACGTATGATAGTCTAAGCAAAGGTAATAACCCAAAAGATACGGTATATTACCTACTATCAAACGTATGATAGCCTAAGCAAAAGTAATAACCCAATAAGATATGGTATATTACCTACTATAAAACTTATGATAGCCTAAGCAAAGGTAATAACCCCAAAGATATGGTATGTTACCTACTATCAAACGTATGATAGCCTAAGCAAAGGTAATAGCCCAAAATGATACGGTATTTTACCTACTATCAAACATATGATAGCCTAAGCATAGGGAATAACCCAAAAGATACGGTATATTACCTACTATCAGTCGTATGATAGCCTAAGCAAAGGTAATAACCCAAAATATACGGTATATTACCTAATATCAAACGTATGATTGTCTAAGCAAAGGTAATAACCCAATAAGATACGGTATATTACCTACTATCAAACGTATGATAGCTTAAGCAAAGGTAATAACCCCAAAGATAAGGTATGTTACCTACTATGAAATGTATGATAGCCTAAGAAAAGGTAATAACCCAAAAGATACGATATATTACCTACTATATTACATATGATACCCTAAGAAAAGGTAATAATCCACAAGAGACGGTATATTACCTACTATCAAACGTATGATACCCTAAGCAAAGGTAATAACCCAAAAGATACGGTATATTACTTACTATCAAACGTATGATAGCCTAAGCAAAGGTAATAACCACAAAGATACGGTATATTACCTACTATCAAACGTATGATTGTCTAAGCGAAGGTAATAACCCAATAAGATACGGTATATTACCTACAATCAAACGTATGATAGCATAAGGAAAGGTAATAACCCAAAAGATATGGTATGTTACCTACTATCAAACGTATGATAGCCTAAGCATAGGGAATAATCCAAAAGATACGGTATATTACGTACTATCAGTCGTATGATAGCCTAAGCAAAGGTAATAACCCAAAACATACGGTATATTACCTACTATCAGACGTATGATTATCTAAGTAAAGGTAATAACCCAAAAGATACGGTATGTTACCTACTATGAAACGTATGATAGCCTAAGCAAAGGTAATAAAATAAAAGAGACGGTATGTTACCTAGTATCAAACGTATGATAGCCTAAGCAAAAGTGATAACCCAAAAAGATACGGAAAATTACCTACTATCAAACGTATGATAGCCTAAGCAAAGGTAATAACCCAAAAGATACGATATATTACCTACTATCAGACGTATGATAGCCTAAGCAAAGGTAATAACCTACAAGAGACAGAGTATAAACTACTATCAAACGTATGATACCCTAATCAAAGGTAATAACCCGAAAGATATGGTATATTACCTACTATCAAATGTATGATACCCTAAGAAAAGGTAATAACCCAAAACGTATGGTATATTATCTACTATCAAACGTATGATTGTCTAAGCAAAGGTATTAACCCAAAAGATACAGTATGTTACCTACTGTCAAACGTATGATAGCCTAAGCAAAGGTAATAACCCAAAAGATACGGTATGTTACCTAGTATCAAACGTATGGTAGCCTATGCAACCATAATAACCCAAAAAGATACGGTATATTACGGACTATCAAACGTATGATAGTCTAAGCAAAGGTAATAACCCAAATGATACGGTATATTACCTACTATCAGACGTATGATTGTCTAAGCAAAGTTGATAACCTAAAAGATACAGTATGTTACCTACTATCAAACGTATGATAGCCTAAGAAAAGGTAATAACCCAAAAGAGATGGTATGTTACCTAGTATCAAACGTATGATAGCCTAAGCAAAAGTAATAACCCAATAAGATATGGTATATTACCAACTATCAAATGTATGATAGCCTAAGCAAAGGTAATAACCCCAAAGATATGGTATTTACCTACTATCAAACGTATGATAGCCTAAGCAAAGGTAATAACCCCAAAGATACGGTATGTTACCTACTATCAAACATATGACAGCTTAAGCAAAGGTAATAACCCAAAAAGATACGGTATATTACCTACTATCAAATGTATGATAGCCTAAGCAAAGGTAATAACCCAAAAAAAATGGTATATTACCTACTATCAGTCGTATGATAGCCTAAGCAAAGGTAATAACCCAAAGATACGGTATGTTACCTACTATCAAACGTATGATAGCCTAAGAAAATGTAATAATCCACAAGAGACGGTATGCTACCTACTATCAAACGTATGATACCCTAAGCAAAGGTAATAACCCAAAAGATACGATATATTACTTACTATCAAACGTATGATACCCTAAGCAAAGGTAATAACCCCAAAGATACGGTATGTTACCTACTATCAGACGTATGATAGTCTAAGAAAAGGTAATAACCCAAAAGATACGGTATGTTACCGACTATCAAACGTATGATAGCCTAAGCAAAGGTAATAACCCAAAAGATACAGTATATTACCTACTATCAGACGTATGATTGTCTAAGCAAAGGTAATAACTTAAAAGATACGGTATGTTAGCTACTATTAAACGTATGATAGCCTAAGCAAAGGTAATAACCCCAAAGATATGGTATGTTGCCTACTATCAAACGTATGATAGCCTAAGCAAAGGTAATAACCCAAAACATACGATATATTACCTACTATCAGACGTATGATAGCCTTAGCAAAGGTAATAACCTACAAGAGACGGTATATTAGCTACTATCAAACGTATGATACCCTAAGCAAAGGTAATAACCCAAAAGATACGGTATATTACCTACTATCGTACGTATGATACCCTAAGAAATGGTATTAACCCAAAAGATACGGTATATTACCTACTATCAAACGAATGATTGTCTAAGCGAAGGTAATAACCCAATAAGATACGGTATATTACCTACTATCAAACGTATGATAGCATAAGGAAAGGTAATAACCCAAAAGAGACGGTATGTTACCTGGTATCAAACGTATGATAGCCTAAGCAAAACTAATAACCCAATAATATATGGTATATTACCTACTATCAAACGTATGATAGCCTAAGCAAAGGTAATAACCCCAAAGATATGGTATGTTACCTACTATCAAACGTATGATAGCCTAAACAAAGGTAATAAAAAAAAAACGGTATATTACCTACTATCAAACGTATGATAGCCTAAGCATAGGGAATAATCCAAAAGATACGGTATATTACGTACTATCAGTCGTATGATAGCCTAAGCAAAGGTAATAACCCAAAACATACGGTATATTACCTAGTATCAGACGTATGATTATCTAAGCAAAAGTAATAACCCAAAAAGATTCGGTAAATTACCTACTATCAAACGTATGATAGCCTAAGCAAAGGTAATAAACCAAAAGAGACGGTATGTTGCCTAGTATCAAACGTATGATAGCCTAAGCAAAGGTAATAACCTACAAGAGACAGAGTATAAACTACTATCAAACGTATGATACCCTAATCAAAGGTAATAACCCGAAAGATATGGTATATTACCTACTATCAAATGTATGATACCCTAAGAAAAGGTAATAACCCAAAACATATGGTATATTACCTACTATCAAACGTATGATTGTCTAAGCAAAGGTAATAACCAAAAAGATACAGTGTGTTACCTTTTGTCAAACGTATGATAGCCTAAGCAAAGGTAATAACCCAAAAGATACGGTATGTTACCTGGTATCAAACGTATGGTAGCCTATGCAACCATAATAACCCAAAAAGATACGGTATATTACGGACTATCAAACGTATGATTGTCTAAGCAAAGGTAATAACCGAAAAGATACGGTATATTACCTACTATCAGAAGTATGCTTGTCTAAGCAAAGGTAATAACCCAAAAGATACGGTATGTTACCTACTATCAAACGTATGATAGCCTAAGCAAAGGTAATAACCCAAAAGAGACGGTATATTAACTACTATCAGACGTATGATTGTCTAAGCGAAGTTCATAACCTAAAAGATACGGTATGTTACCTACTATCAAACGTATGATAGCCAAAGCAAAGGTAATAACCCAAAAGAGATGGTATGTTACCTAGTATCAAACGTATGATAGCCTAAGCAAAGGTAATAACCCAAAAAGATATGGTATATTACCTACTATCAAATGTATCATAGCCTAAGCAAAGGTAATAACCCAAAAAAAATGGTATATTACCTACTATCAGTCGTATGATAGCCTAAGCAAAGGTAATAACCCAAAGATACGGTATGTTACCTACTATCAAACGTATGATAGCTTAAGCAAATGTAATAATCCACAAGAGACGGTATGTTACCTACTATCAAACGTATGATACCCTAAGCATAGGTAATAACCCAAAAGATACGATATATTACTTACTATCAAAGGTATGATACCCTAAGCAAAGGTAATAACCCCAAAGATATGGTATGTTACCTACTACCATACGTATGATTGTCTAAGAAAAGGTAATAACCCAAAAGATACGGTATGTTACCGACTATCAAACGTATGATAGCCTAAGCAAAGGTAATAACCCAAAAGATACGGTATATTACCTACTTTCAGACGTATGATTGTCTAAGCAAAGGTAATAACTTAAAAGATACGGTATGTTACCGACTATCAAACGTATGATAGCCTAAGCAAAGGTAATAACCCCAAAGATAAGGTATGTTACCTACTATCAAACGTATGATAGCCTAAGCAAAGGTAATAACCTGAAAAGATACGGTATATTACCTACTACCAAACGTATGATAGCCTAAGAATAGGGAATAACCCAAAATATACGGTATATTACCTACTATCAGTCGTATGATAGCCTAAGCAAAGGTAATAACCCAAAACATACGGTATATTACCTACTATCAGACGTATGATAGCCTAAGCAAAGGTAATAACCTAAAAGAGACGGTATGTTACCTAGTATCAAACGTATGATAGCCTAAGCAAAAGTAATAACCCAATAAGATATGGTATATTACCTACTACCAAACGTATGATAGCCTAAGCAAAGGTAATAACCCAAAACATACGATATATTACCTACTATCAGACGTATGATAGCCTTAGCAAAGGTAATAACCTACAAGAGATGGTATATTACCTACTATCAAACGTATGATACCCAAAGCAAAGGTAATAACCCAAAAGATACTGTATATTACCTACTATCGTACGTATGATACCCTAAGGAATGGTAATAACCCAAAAGATACAGTATATTACCTACTATCAAACGTATGATTGTCTAAGCAAAGGTAATAACCCAAGAGATACAGTATGTTACCTACTATCAAATGTATGATAGCCTAAGCAAAGATAATAACCCAAAAGATACGGTATTTTACCTACTATAAAACGTATGATATCCTATGCAACCATAATAACCCAAAAAGATACACTATATTACCGACTATCAAACGTATGATAGTCTAAGCAAAGGTAATAACCCAAAAGATACGGTATATTACCTACTATCAAATGTATGATAGCCTAAGCAAAAGTAATAACCCAATAAGATATGGTATATTACCTACTATAAAATGTATGATAGCCTAAGCAAAGGTAATAACCCCAAAGATATGGTATGTTACCTACTATCAAACGTATGATAGCCTAAGCAAAGGTAATAACCCAAAAAGATACGGTATTTTACCTACTATCAAACATATGATAGCCTAAGCATAGGGAATAACCCAAAAGATACGGTATATTACCTACTATCAGTCGTATGATAGCCTAAGCAAAGGTAATAACCCAAAACATACGGTATATTACCTAATATCAAATGTATGATTGTCTAAGCAAAGGTAATAACCCAATAAGATACGGTATATTACCTACTATCAAACGTATGATAGCTTAAGCAAAGGTAATAACCCCAAAGATAAGGTATGTTACCTATTATGAAATGTATGATAGCCTAAGAAAAGGTAATAACCCAAAAGATACGATATATTACTTACTATCAAACGTATGATAGCCTAAGCAAAGGTAATAACCGCAAAGATACTGTATATTACCTACTATCAAACGTATGATTGTCTTAGCGAAGGTAATAACCCAATAAGATACGGTATATTACCTACATTCAAACGTATGATAGCATAAGGAAAGGTAATAACCCAAAAGAGACGGTATGTTACCTGGTATCAAACATATGATAGCCTAAGAAAAAGTAATAACCCAATAAGATATGGTATATTACCTACTATCAAACGTATGATAGCCTAAGCAAAGGTAATAACCCCAAAGATATGGTATGTTACCTACTATCAAACGTATGATAGCCTAAACAAAGGTAATAACCCAAAAAGATACGGTATATTACCTACTATCAAACGTATGATAGCCTAAGCATAGGGAATAATCCAAAAGATACGGTATATTACGTACTATCAGTCGTATGATAGCCTAAGCAAAGGTAATTACCCAAAACATACGGTATATTACCTACTATCAGACGTATGATTATCTAAGTAAAGGTAATAACCCAAAAGATACATTATGTTACCTACTATGAAACGTATGATAGCCTAAGCAAAGGTAATAAACCGAAAGAGACGGTATGTTACCTAGTATCAAACGTATGATAGCCTAAGCAAAAGTAATAACCCAAAAAGATACGGTAAATTACCTATTATCAAACATATGATAGCCTAAGCAAAGGTAATAACCCAAAAGATACGATATATTACCTACTATCAGACGTATGATAGCCTAAGCAAAGGTAATAACCTACAAGAGACATAGTATAAACTACTATCAAAGGTATGATACCCTAATCAAAGGTAATAACCCGAAAGATATGGTATATTACCTACTATCAAATGTATGATACCCTATGAAAAGGTAATAACCCAAAACATATGGTATATTACCTACTATCAAACGTATGATTGTCTAAGCAAAGGTAATAACCCAAAAGATACAGTATGTTACCTACTATCAAACGTATGATAGCCTAAGCAAAGGTAATAACCCAAAAGATACGGTATGTTACCTGGTATCAAACGTATGGTAGCCTATGCAACCATAATAACCCAAAAAGATACGGTATATTACGGACTATCAAACGTATGATAGTCTAAGCAAAGGTAATAACCCAAATGATACGGTATATTACCTACTATCAGACGTATGATTGTCTAAGCAAAGGTAATAACCCAAAAGAGACAGTATATTAACTACTATCAGACGTATGATTGTCTAAGCGAAGTTGATAACCTAAAAGATACGGTATGTTACCTACTATCAAACGTATGATAGCCTAAGCAAAGGTAATAACCCAAAAGAGATGGTATGTTACCTAGTATCAAACGTATGATAGCCTAAGCAAAAGTAATAACCCAATAAGATATGGTATATTACCAACTATCAAACGTATGATAGCCTAAGCAAAGGTAATAACCCCAAAGATATGGTATGTTACCTACTATCAAACGTATGATAGCCTAAGCAAAGGTAATAACCCCAAAGATACGGTATGTTACCTACTATCAAACATACGATAGCCTAAGCAAAGGTAATAACCCAAAAAGATACGGTATATTACCTACTATCAAATGTATGATAGCCTAAGCAAAGGTAATAACCCAAAAAAAACGGTATATTACCTACTATCAGTCGTATGATAGCCTAAGCAAAGGTAATAACCCAAAGATACGGTATGTTACCTACTATCAGACGTATGATTGTCTAAGAAAAGGTAATAACCCAAAAGATACGGTATGTTACCGACTATCAAACGTATGATAGCCTAAGCAAAGGTAATAACCCAAAAGATACGGTATATTACCTACTATCAGACGTATGATTGTCTAAGCAAAGGTAATAACTTAAAAGATACGGTATGTTACCTACTATCAAACCTATGATAGCCTAAGCAAAGGTAATAACCCCAAAGATATGGTATGTTACCTACTATCAAACGTATGATAGCCTAAGCAAAGGTAATAACCTGAAAAGATACGGTATATTACCTACTACCAAACGTATGATAGCCTAAGAATAGGGAATAACCCAAAAGATATGGTATATTACCTACTATCAGTCGTATGATAGCCTAAGCAAAGGTAATAACCCAAAACATACGGTATATTACCTACTATCAGACATATGATTGTCTAAGCAAAGGGAATAACCTAAAAGATACGGTATGTTACCTACTATCAAACGTATGATAGCCTAAGCAAAGGAACAACCCAAAAGAGACGGTGTGTTACCTAGTATCAAACGTATGATAGCCTAAGCAAAAGTAATAACCCAATAAGATAAGGTATATTACCTACTACCAAATGTATGATAGCCTAAGCAAAGGTAATAACCCAAAACATACGATATATTACCTACTATCAGACGTATGATAGCCTTAGCAAAGGTAATAACCTACAAGAGACGGTATATTAGCTACTATCAAACGTATGATACCCTAAGCAAAGGTAATAACCCAAAAGATATGGTATATTACCTACTATCGTAGGTATGATACCCTAAGAAATGGTAATAACCCAAAAGATACAGTATATTACCTACTATCAAACGTATGATTGTCTAAGCAAAGGTAATAACCCAAGAGATACAGTATGTTACCTACTATCAAACGTATAATAGCCTAAGCAAAGGTAATAACCCAAAAGATACGGTATGTTACCTACTATAAAACGTATGATATCCTATGCAACCAAAATAACCCAAAAAGATACGCTATATTACCGACTATCAAACGTACGATAGTCTAAGCAAAGGTAATAACCCAAAAGATACGGTATATTACCTACTATCAAACGTATGATAGCCTAAGCAAAAGTAATAACCCAATAAGTTATGGTATATTACCTACTATAAAACGTATGATAGCCTAAGCAAAGGTAATAACCCCAAAGGTATGGTATGTTACCTACTATCAAACGTATGATAGCCTAAGCAAAGGTAATAACCCAAAAAGATACGGAATTTTACCTACTATCAAACGTATGATAGCCTAAGCATAGGGAATAACCCAAAAGATACGGTATATTAACTACTATCAGTCGTATGATAGCCTAAGCAAAGGTAATAACCCAAAACATATGGTATATTACCTAATATCAAACGTATGATTGTCTAAGCAAAGGTAATAACCCAATAAGATACGGTATATTACCTACTATCAAACGTATGATAGCTTAAGCAAAGGTAATAACCCCAAAGATACGGTATGTTACCTACTATGAAATGTATGATAGCCTAAGAAAAGGTAATAACCCAAAAGATACGATATATTACCTACTATCTAACATATGATACCCTAAGAAAAGGTAATAATCCACAAGAGCCGGTATATTACCTACTATCAAACGTATGATACCCTAAGCAAAGGTAATAACCCAAAAGATACGATATATTACTTACTATCAAATGTATGATAGCCTAATCAAAGGTAATAACCGCAAAGATACGGTATATTACCTACTATCAAACGTATGATAGCCTAAGCGAAGGTAACAACCCAAAAGATACAGTATGTTACCTACTTTCAAACGTATGATAGCCTAAGCAAAGGTAATAACCCAAAAGATACAGTATGTTACCTAGTATAAAACGTATGATAACCTATGCAACCATAATAACCCAAAAAGATACGGTATATTACCGACTATCAAACGTATGATAGTATAAGCAAAGGTAATAACCAAAAAGATACGGTATATTACCTACTATCAGACGTATGATTGTCTAAGAAAAGGTAATAACCCAAAAGATACGGTATGTTACCGACTATTAAACGTATGATAGCCTAAGCAAAGGTAATAACCAAAAAGATATGGTATATTACCTACTATAAAGCGTATGATAGCCTAAGAAAAAGTAATAACCCAAGAAGATATGGTATATTACCTACTATAAAACGTATGATAGCCTAAGCAAAGGTAATAACCCCAAAGATATGGTATGTTACCTACTATCAAACGTATGATAGCCTAAGCAAAGGTAATAACCCAAAAAGATATGGTATTTTACCTACTATCAAACGTATGATAGCCTAAGCATAGGGAAAAACCCAAAAGATACAATATATTACCTACTATCAGACGTATGATAGCCATAGCATAGGTTATAACCTACAAGAGACGGTATATTACCTACTATCAAACGCATGATACCCTAAGCAAAGGTAATAACTCAAAAGATACGGTATATTACCTACTATCAAGCGTATGATACCCTAAGAAAAGGTAATAACCCAAAAGATACGGTATATTACCTACTATCAGTCACATGATAGCCTAAGCAAAGGTAATAACCCAAAACATACGGTATATTACCTAATATCAAACGTATGATTGTCTAAGCAAAGGTAATAACCCAATAAGATACGGTATATTACCTACTATCAAACGTATGATAGCTTAAGCAAAGGTAATAACCCCAAAGATACGGTATGTTACCTACTATGAAATGTATGATAGCCTAAGAAAAGGTAATAACCCAAAAGATACGATATATTACCTACTATCTAACATATGATACCCTAAGAAAAGGTAATAATCCACAAGAGACGGTTTATTACCTACTATCAAACGTATGATACCCTAAGCAAAGGTAATAACACGAAAGATACAGTATATTACTTACTATCAAACGTATGATAGCCTAAGCAAAGGTAATAACCGCAAAGATACGGTATATTACCTACTATCAAACATATGATTGTCTAAGCGAAGGTAATAACCCAATAAGATACGGTATATTACCTACTATCAAACGTATGATAGCCTAAGCGAAGGTAATAACCCAAAAGATACAATATGTTACCTACTATCAAACGTATGATAGCCTAAGCAAAGGTAATAACCCAAAAGATACAGTATGTTACCTACTATAAAACGTATGATAACCTATGCAACCATAATAACCCAAAAAGATACGGTATATTACCGACTATCAAACGTATGATAGTCTAAGCAAAGGTAATAACCCAAAAGATACGGTATATTACCTACTATCAGACGTATGATTGTCTAAGAATAGGTAATAACCCAAAAGATACGGTATGTTACCGACTATCAAACGTATGATAGCCTAAGCAAAAGTAATAACCCAATAATATATGGTATATTACCTACTATCAAACGTATGATAGCCTAAGCAAAGGTAATAACCCCAAAGATATGGTATATTACCTACTATCAAACGTATGATAGCCTAAGCAAAGGTAATAACCCAAAAAGATACGGTATATTACCTACTATCAAATGTATGATAGCCTAAGCATATGGAAAAACCCAAAAGATACGGTATATTACCTACTATCAGTCGTATGATAGCCTAAGCAAAGGTAATAACCCAAAAAGTACGGTATATTACCTACTATCACACGTACGATTGTCTAAGCAAAGGTAATAATCTAAAAGATACGGTATGTTACCTACTATCAAACGTATGATAGCCTAAGCAAAGGAAATAACCCAAAAGAGACGGTGTGTTGCCTAGTATCATACGTATGATAGCCTAAGAAAAAGTAATAACCCAATAAGATATGGTATATTACCTACTAGCAAACGTATGATAGCCTAAGCAAAGGTAATAACCCAAAACATACGATATCTTACCTACTATTAGACGTATGATAGCCTTAGCAAAGGTAATAACCTACAAGAGACGGTATATTACCTACTATCAAACGTATGATACCCTAAGCAAAGGTAATAACCCAAAAGATACGGTATATTACCTACTATCGTACGTATGATACCCTAAGAAAAGGTAATAACCCAAAAGATACGGTATATTACCTACTATCAAACGTATGATTGTCTAAGCAAAGGTAATAACCCAAGAGATACAGTATGTTACCTACTATCAAACGTATGATAGCCTAAGCAAAGGTAATAACCCAAAAGATACGGTATGTTACCTACTATAAAACGTATGATATCCTATGCAACCATAATAACCCAAAAAGATACAGTATATTACCGACTATCAAACGTATGATAGTCTAAGCTAAGGTAATAACCCAATAGATACGGTATATTACCTACTATCAGACATATGATTGTCTAAGAAAAGGTAATAACCCAAAAGAGTTGGTATGTTACCTACTACCAAACGTATGATAGCCTAAGGAAAGGTAATAAACCAAAAGAGACGGCATGTTACCTAGTATCAAACGTATGATAGCCTAAGAAAAAGTAATAACACAATAAGATATGGTATATTACCTACTATCAAACGTATGATAGCCTAAGCAAAGGTAATAATCCCAAAGATATGGTATGTTACCTACTATCAAACGTAGGATAGCCTAAGCAAAGGTAATAACCCAAAAAGATACGGTATATTACCTACTATCAAACGTATGATAACCTAAGCATAGAGAATAACCCAAAAGATACGGTATATTACCTAATATCAGTCGTATCATAGCCTAAGCAAATGTAATAACCCAAAACATACGGTATATTACCTACATAAGACGTATGATTGTCTAAGCAAAGGTAATAACCCAAAAGATAAGGTATGTTACCTACTATCAAACGTATGATAGCCTAAGGAAAGGTAATAACCCAAAAGAGACGGCATGTTAACTAGTATCAAACGTATGATAGCCTAAGAAAAAGTAATAACACAATAAGATATGGTATATTACCTACTATCAAACGTATGATAGCCTAAGCAAAGGTAATAACCCAAAAGATACGATATATTACCTACTATCAGACGTATGATAGACTTAGCAAAGGTTATAACCTACAAGAGACGGTATATTACCTACTATCAGACGTATGATAGCCTAAGCAAAGGTAATAACCCAAAAGATACGGTATATTACCTACTATCAAATGTATGATACCCTAAGAAAAGGTAATAACCCAAAAGATACGGTATATTACCTACTACCAGACGTATGATTGTCTAAGCAAAGGTAATAATCCAAGAGATACAGTATGTTACCTACTATTAAACGTATGATAGCCTAAGCAAAGGTAATAACCCAAAAGATACGGTATGTTACCTACTATCAAACGTATGATAGCCTAAGCAAAGGTAATAACCCAAAAGAGACGGTATGTTACCTAGTATCAAACGTATGATAGCCTAAGCAAAAGTAATAACACAATAAGGTATGGTATATTACCTACTATCAAACGTATGATTGCCTAAGCAAAGGTAATAACACAAAAGATACGATATATTACCTACTATCAGACGTATGATAGCCTAAGCAAAGGTTATAACCTAAAAGAGACGGTATATAACCTACTATAAAACGTATGATACCCTAAGCAAAGGTAATAACCCAAAAGATACGGTATATTGCCTACTATCAAAAGTATGATACCCTAAGAAATGGTAATAACCCAAAAGATACAATATATTACCTACTATCAAACGTATGATTGTCTAAGCAAAGGTAATAACCCAAGAGACACAATATGTTACCTACTATCAAACGTATGATAGCCTAAACAAAGGTAATAACCCAAAAGATACGGTATGTTACCTACTATAAAACGTCTGTTAGCCTATGCAACCATAATAACCCAAAAAGATACGGTATATTACCGACTATCAAACGTATGATAGTCTAAGAAAAGGTAATAACCCAAAAGATACGGTATATTACCTACTATCAGACGTATGATTGTCTAAGCAAAGGTAATAACCAAAAAGATACGGTATGTTACCTACTATCAAACGTATGATAGCCTAAGAAAAGGTAATAACCCAAAAGAGACGGTATGTTACCTAGTATCAAACCTATGATATCCTAAGCAAAAGTAATAACCCAATAAGATATGGTATATTACCTAATATCAAACGTATGATAGCCTAAGCAAAGGTAATAACCGCAAAGATATGGTATGTTATCTACTATCAAACGTATGATAGCCTAAGCAAAGGAAATAACCCAAAAAGATACGGTATATTACCTACTATCAAACGTATGATAGCCTAAGCATAGGGAATAACAAAAAAAGAGACGGTATATTACCTACTATCAGTCGTATGATAGCCTAATCAAAGATGATAACCCAAAACATACGGTATATTACCTACTATCAAACGTATGATTGTCTAAGCAAAGGTAATAACCCAAAAGATACGGTATGTTATCTACTATAAAACGTATGATAGCCTAAGCAAAGGTAATAACCCAAAAGAGACGGTATGTTACGTAGTATCAAACGTATGTTAGCCTAAGCAAAAGTAATAACACAATAAGATATCGTATATTACCTACTATCAAACGTATGATAGCCTAAGCAAAGGTAATAACCCAAAAGATACGATATATGACCTACTATCAGACATATGATAACCTAAGCAAAGGTTATAACCTAAAAGAGACGGTATATAACCTACTATAAAACGTATGATACCCTAAGCAAAGGTAATAACCCAAAAGATACGGTATATTGCCTACTATCAAACGTATGATACCCTAAGAAAAGGTAATAACCCAATAAGATATGGTATGTTACCTACTATCAAACGTATGATAGCCTAAGCAAAGGTAATAACCCCAAAGATACGGTATGTTACCTACTATCAAACGTATGATAGCGTAAGCAAAGGTAATAACCCTAAAAGATACGGTATATTACCTACTATCAAACGTATGATAACCTAAGCAAAGGTAATAACCCAAAACATACGGTATATTATCTACTATCAGACGTATGATTGTCTAAGCGAAGGTAATAACCCAAAAGATACGGTATGTTACCTACTATCAAACAAGTATTAGCCTAACCAAAGGTAATAACCCAAAAGATATGATATGTTACCTACTATCAAATGTATGATAGCCTTAGCAAAGGTTATAACCTACAAGAGACGGTATATTACCTACTATCAAACATATGATAGCCTAAGCAAAGGTAATAACCCAAAAAGATACGGTATATTACCTACTATCAAATGTATGATAGCCTAAGCATAGGTTATAACCCAAAAGATACGGTATATTACCTACTATCAGTCGTATGATAGCCTAAGCAAAGGTAATAACCCAAAAAGATACAGTATATTACCTACTATCAAATGTATGATAGCCTAAGCATAGGGAATAACCCAAAAGATACGGTATATTACCTACTATCAGTCGTATCATAGCCTAAGCAAAGGTAATAACCCAAAACATACGGTATATTACCTACTATCAGACGTATGATTGTCTAAGCAAAGGTAATAACCCAAAAGATACGGTATGTTACCTACTATCAAACGTATGATAGCCTAAGCAAAGGTAATTAGCCAAAAAGAGACGGTATGTTACCTAGTATCAAACGTATGTTAGCCTAAGTAAAAGTAATAACACAATAAGATATGGTATATTACCTACTATCAAACGTATGATAGCCTAACCAAAGGTAATAACCCAAAAGATACGATATATGACCTACTACCAGACGTATGAGATCCTAAGCAAAGGTTATAACCTACAAGAGACAGTATATTACCTACTATCAAACGTATGATACCCTAAGCAAACGTAATGACCCAAAAGATACGGTATATTACCTACTATCAAATGTATGATACCCTAAGAAAAGGTAATAACCCAAAAGATACGGTATATTACCTACTATCAGACGTATGATTGTCTAAGCAAAGGTAATAACCCAAGAGATACAATATGTTACCTACTATTAAACATATGATAGCCTAAACAAAGTTAATAACCCAAAAGATATGGTATGTTACCTACTATCAAACGTATGATAGCCTAAGCAAAGGTAATAACCCAAAAGAGACGGTATGTTACCTAGTATCAAACGTATGATAGCCTAAGCAAAAGTAATAACACAATAAGATATGGTATATTACCTACTATCAAACGTATGATAGCCTAAGCAAAGGTAATAACCCAAAAGATACGATATATTACCTACTATCAGACGTATGATAGCCTAAGCAAAGGTTATAACCTAAAAGAGACGGTATATAACCTACTATAAAACGTATGATACCCTAAGCAAATGTAATAACCCAAAAGATACGGTATATTGCCTACTATCAAACGTATGATACCCTAAGAAAAGGTAATAACCCAATAAGATATGGTATGTTACCTACTATCAAACGTATGATAGCCTAAGCAAAGGTAATAACCCCAAAGATACGGTATGTTACCTACTATCAAACGTATGATAGCGTAAGCAAAGGTAATAACCCAAAAAGATACGGTATATTACCTACTATCAAACGTATGATAACCTAAGCAAAGGTAATAACCCAAAACATACGGTATATTATCTACTATCAGACGTATGATTGTCTAAGCGAAGGTAATAACCCAAAAAGTACGGTATGTTACCTACTATCAAACAAGTGATAGCCTAAGCAAAGGTAATAACCCAAAAGATATGATATGTTACCTACTATCAAATGTATGATAGCCTTAGCAAAGGTTATAACCTACAAGAGACGGTATATTACCTACTATCAAACATATGATAGCCTAAGCAAAGGTAATAACCCAAAGAGATACGGTATATTACCTACTATCAAATGTATGATAGCCTAAGCATAGGTTATAACCCAAAAGATACGGTATATTACCTACTATCAGTCGTATGATAGCCTAAGCAAAGGTAACAACCCAAAAAGATACAGTATATTACCTACTATCAAATGTATGATAGCCTAAGCATAGGGAATAACCCAAAAGATACGGTATATTACCTACTATCAGTCGTATCATAGCCTAAGCAAAGGTAATAACCCAAAACATACGGTATATTACCTACTATCAGACGTATGATTGTCTAAGCAAAGGTAATAACCCAAAAGATACGGTATGTTACCTACTATCAAACGTATGATAGCCTAAGCAAAGGTAATTAGCCAAAAAGAGACGGTATGTTACCTAGTATCAAACGTATGTTAGCCTAAGTAAAAGTAATAACACAATAAGATATGGTATATTACCTACTATCAAATGTATGATAGCCTAACCAAAGGTAATAACCCAAAAGATACGATATATGACCTACTACCAGACGTATGATATCCTAAGCAAAGGTTATAACCTACAAGAGACAGTATATTACCTACTATCAAACGTATGATACCCTAAGCAAACGTAATGACCCAAAAGATACGGTATATTACCTACTATCAAATGTATGATACCCTAAGAAAAGGTAATAACCCAAAAGATATGGTATATTACCTACTATCAAACGTATGATAGCCTAAGCAAAGGTAATAACACAATAAGATATGGTATATTACCTACTATCAAACGTATGATAGCCTAAGCAAAGGTAATAACCCAAAAGATACGATATATTACCTACTATCAGACGTATGATAGCCTAAGCAAAGGTTATAACCTAAAAGAGACGGTATATAACCTACTATAAAATGTATGATACCCTAAGCAAAGGTAATAACCCAAAAGATACGGTATATTGCCTACTATCAAACGTATGATACCCTAAGAAAAGGTAATAACCCAAAATATACAATATATTACCTACTATCAAACGTATGATTGTCTAAGCAAAGGCAATAACCCAAGAGATACAATATGTTACCTACTATCAAATGTATGATAGCCTAAACAAAGGTAATAACCCAAAAGATACGGTATGTTACCTACTATAAAACATATGTTAGCCTATGCAACCATAATAACCCAAAAAGATACGGTATATTACCGACTATCAAACGTATGATAGTCTAAGAAAAGGTAATAACCCAAAAGATACGGTATATTACCTACTATCAGACGTATGATTGTCTAAGAAAAGGTAATAACCAAAAAGATACGGTATGTTACCTACTATCAAACGTATGATAGCCTAAGAAAAGGTAATAACCCAAAAGAGACGGTATGTTACCTAGTATCAAACCTATGATATCCTAAGAAAAAGTAATAACCCAATAAGATATGGTATATTACCTAATATCAAACGTATGATAGCCTAAGCAAAGGTAATAACCGCAAAGATATGGTATGTTATCTACTATCAAACGTATGATAGCCTAAGCAAAGGAAATAACCCAAAAAGATACGGTATATTACCTACTATCAAACGTGTGATAGCCTAAGCATAGGGAATAACAAAAAAAGAGACGGTATATTACCTACTATCAGTCGTATGACAACCTAATAAAAGGTGATAACCCAAAACATACGGTATATTACCTACTATCAGACGTATGATTGTCTAAGCAAAGGTAATAACCCAAAAGATACGGTATGTTATCTACTATCAAACGTATGATAGCCTAAGCAAAGGTAATAACCCAAAAGAGACGGTATGTTACGTAGTATCAAACGTATGTTAGCCTAAGCAAAAGTAATAAAACAATAAGATATGGTATATTACCTACTATCAAACGTATGATAGCCTAAGCAAAGGTAATAACCCAAAAGATACGATATATTACCTACTATCAGACGTATGATAACCTAAGCAAAGGTTATAACCTAAAAGAGACGGTATATAACCTACTATAAAACGTATGATACCCTAAGCAAAGGTAATAACCCAAAAGATACGGTATATTGCCTACTATCAAACGTATGATACCCTAAGAAAAGGTAATAACCCAATAAGATATGGTATGTTACCTACTATCAAACGTATGATAGCCTAAGCAAAGGTAATAACCCCAAAGATACGGTATGTTACCTACTATCAAACGTATGATAGCGTAAGCAAAGGTAATAACCCAAAAAGATACGGTATATTACCTACTATCAAACGTATGATAGCCTAAGCAAAGGTAATAACCCAAAACAGACGGTATATTATCTACTATCAGACGTATGATTGTCTAAGCGAAGGTAATAACCCAAAAGATACGGTATGTTACCTACTATCAAACGTGTGATAGCGTAAGCAAAGGTAATAACCCAAAAGATATGATATGTTACCTACTATCAAATGTATCATAGCCTTAGCAAAGGTATATTACCTACTATCAAACATATGATAGCCTAAGCAAAGGTAATAACCCAAAAAGATACGGTATATTACCTACTATCAAATGTATGATAGCCTAAGCATAGGTTATAACCCAAAAGATACGGTATATTACCTACTATCAGTCGTATGATAGCCTAAGCAAAGGTAATAACCCAAAAAGATACGGTATATTACCTACTATCAAATGTATGATAGCCTAAGCATAGGGAATAACCCAAAAGATACGGTATATTACCTACTATCAGTCGTATCATAGCCTAAGCAAAGGTAATAACCCAAAACATACGGTATATTACCTACTATCAGACGTATGATTGTCTAAGCAAAGGTAATAACCCAAAAGATACGGTATGTTACCTACTATCAAACGTATGATAGCCTAAGCAAAGGTAATTAGCCAAAAGAGACGGTATGTTACCTAGTATCAAACGTATGTTAGCCTAAGCAAAAGTAATAACACAATAAGATATGGTATATTACCTATTATCAAACGTATGAAAGCCTAAGCAAAGGTAATAACCCAAAAGATACGATATATGACCTACTACTAGACGTATGATAGCCTAAGCAAAGGTTATAACCTACAAGAGACAGTATATTACCTACTATCAAACGTATGATACCCTAAGCAAAGGTAATAACCCAAAAGATACGGTATATTACCTACTATCAAATGTATGATACCCTAAGAAAAGGTAATAACCCAAAAGATACGGTCTATTACCTACTATCAAACGTATGATAGCCTAAGCAAAGGTAATAACCCAAAACAGACGGTATATTATCTACTATCAGACGTATGATTGTCTAAGCGAAGGTAATAACCCAAAAGATACGGTATGTTACCTACTATCAAACGTGTGATAGCGTAAACAAAGGTAATAACCCAAAAGATATGATATGTTACCTACTATCAAATGTATCATAGCCTTAGCAAAGGTATATTACCTACTATCAAACATATGATAGCCTAAGCAAAGGTAATAACCCAAAAAGATACGGTATATTACCTACTATCAAATGTATGATAGCCTAAGCATAGGTTATAACCCAAAAGATACGGTATATTACCTACTATCAGTCGTATGATAGCCTAAGCAAAGGTAATAACCCAAAAAGATACGGTATATTACCTACTATCAAATGTATGATAGCCTAAGCATAGGGAATAACCCAAAAGATACGGTATATTACCTACTATCAGTCGTATCATAGCCTAAGCAAAGGTAATAACCCAAAACATACGGTATATTACCTACTATCAGACGTATGATTGTCTAAGCAAAGGTAATAACCCAAAAGATACGGTATGTTACCTACTATCAAACGTATGATAGCCTAAGCAAAGGTAATTAGCCAAAAGAGACGGTATGTTACCTAGTATCAAACGTATGTTAGCCTAAGCAAAAGTAATAACACAATAAGATATGGTATATTACCTAGTATCAAACGTATGATAGCCTAAGCAAAGGTAATAACCCAAAAGATACGATATATGACCTACTACTAGACGTATGATAGCCTAAGCAAAGGTTATAACCTACAAGAGACAGTATATTACCTACTATCGAACGTATGATACCCTAAGCAAAGGTAATAACCCAAAAGATACGGTATATTACCTACTATCAAATGTATGATACCCTAAGAAAAGGTAATAACCCAAAAGATACGGTATATTACCTACTATCAGACGTATGATTGTCTAAGCAAAGGTAATAACCCAAGAGATACAGTATGTTACCTACTATTAAACGTATGATAGCCTAAGCAAAGTTAATAACCCAAAAGATACGGTATGTTACCTACTATAAAATGAACGATAGCCTATGCAACCATAATAACCCAAAAAGATACGGTATATTACCGACTATCAAACGTATGATAGTCTAAGAAAAGGTAATAACCCAAAAGATACGGTATATTACCTACTATCAGACGTATGATTGTCTAAGCAAAGGTAATAACCAAAAAGATACGGTATGTTACCTACTATCAAACATATGATAGGCTAAGAAAAGGTAATAACCCAAAAGACACGGTATGTTACCTAGTATCAAACGTATGATAGCCAAAGCAAGAGTAATAACCCAATAAGATATGGTATATTACCTATTATCAAATGTATGATAGCCTAAGCAAAGGTAATAACCCCAAAGATACGGAATGTTACCTACTATCAAACGTATGATAGCGTAAGAAAAGGTAATAACCCAAAAAGATACGGTATATTACCTACTATCAAACGTATGATAGCCTAAGCATAAGGAATAACCCAAACGATACAGTATATTACCTACTATCAGTCGTATGATAGCCTAAGCAAAGGTAATAACCTAAAACATACGGTATATTACCTACTATCAGACGTATGATTGTCTAAGCGAAGGTAATAAACCAAAAGATACAGTACGTTACCTAATATCAAACGTATGAGAGCCTAAGCAAAGGTAATAACCCAAAATTGACGGTATGTTATCTAGTATGAAACGTATGATAGCCTAAGCAAAAGTAATAACCCAATAAGATATGGTATATTACCGACTATCAAACGTATGATCGCCTAAGCAAAGGTAATAACCCCAAAGATACGGTATGTTACCTACTATCAAACGTATGATAGTGTAAGCAAAGGTAATAACCCAAAAAGATACGGTATATTACCTACTATCAAACGTATGATAGCCTAAGCATAGGGAATAACCCAAACGATACGGTATATTACCTACTATCAGTCGTATGATAGCCTAAGCAAAGGTAATAACCCAAAACATACGGTATATTATCTACTATCAGACGTATGATTGTCTAAGCGAAGGTAATAACCCAATAGATACGGTATGTTACCTACTATCAAATGTATGATAGCCTAAGCATAGGTAATAACCCAAAAAGATACGGTATATTACCTACTATCAAACGTATGATGGGCTAAGCAAAGGTAATAACCCAAAAGATACGATATATTACCTACTATCAGACGTATGATAGCCTAAACAAATGTAATAACCCAAAAATACGGTATGTTACCTACTATCTGATGTATCATAGCCCAAGCAAAGGTAATAACCCAAAAGATACGGTATATTACCTACTATCAATCGTATGATATTCTAAGCAAAGGTAATAACCCAAAACATACGTTATATTACCTACTATCAGACGTATGATAGCCTAAGCAAAGGTAATAACCCAAAAGATACGGTATATTACCTACTATCAGGCGTATGATAGCCTAAGCAAAGATAATACCCAAAAAAGATACGTTATATTACCTACTATCAAACGCATGATCGCCTAAGCAAAGGTAATAACCCAAAACATACAGTATATTACCTACTATCAAACGTACGATATGAGACAGCCTATGTCCCATTAGTGGAATTCTAATGAAACCTTATAAAAATACAGAAAAATTTGAAATTTTTAACGGACAATACTTAATTATTTAAAAACATACTGTTTCACATACATATGCTTCAAATATATTTTACAGAGTTTGACACCGTTAAGACTAGCGGCCTTGCCACATAGATAAAACATAAAATAAAAGTACAGAAAGGAAACCAAAAAGAAAGCATACCAAAAGGGACCTCCTAAGTCCAACAAGACTGACACTTATACTGACTGTAGTAGTAGGGATGTGATTAGCGTTTGACAAAACACTAACAACTCCCAATCTAGATGTTATAGTAACACATCTCCACGTCACTTCACATCCTTTCCTTCTGAGTTGTCGGGAAGTACGCAAGATTCGAGCTCATCGTCTGATCGTCATAAAATAATCCAAAATGCAAAACAAAAATGACACAGGGCTAAGATTCATGTACAAGTTTAAAAGTGGGAATGAATGTGTAAAATAATAATATATATGGAAACCATATTTATACAAACAAGCGTATCTTATACCCACAATTACATATACTTTATTTATTCTAATGCATCCCTGAACTATATGCTGACTCAGGCCACTAAACGCTGTCAATGATATCTATCCCATTTACCAAGATCAGATATCACTAGACCACATGCCACCAACGTACTCCCAATTACCAAGAGCTACGCCACCTAACTTCACATGGAGCCTAGGTGTTATAAGTCGATCGTCCCTGAGAATTCAGGCCAAGAACCTTGTCTTGCCTAGCATGCATAGATAATAATCCCCGTCGGGATTGCAGGCGACTGATCAACCTCGTGCGTCCCATACCGCACGGCGGTGGACTTACACATTCCTTAATGCAAGTCTATATGATCACTCACTCATCTTGTGGCAACTCTTAGCCATAAGTATTAAGTTAATAATGGGGAATTATCGTATCAACTTTTCAAGTTATACTTATTATCTAGATACTTAGGTTGAGTACCAAATCCATCCAATGTCTTGCCATATTTGATCTTTGTCCTTACATAATAAGTTCAGTTTGTATAATGGGTAATTGTATGGTTAACTTCCCAGGTAAGAGAGGTGGACTGTAAACGGCATAGTCGACCAAGTCTTTCCTTAGCCAGAACCCAACCAAATACAACTACTTATTGTATCCAACTTTCCTTATGTTAATGGGGATCAATTACTTAATATCTAGAAATGTTTTTCTCTCATTAACCGATTATTTCCTTAATCTATCAATCACAATCATTCAAGTATAAATAAAATAAACAATTATAAAATTAACCGAATAATGCAAGCACAATACAATACCAAATTGTCAAAGATTATTCCTATGATAATTAATTAAGGCCGGCGTAACCTCGCCTAGTGATTTGTGAAAATCATTATTTGAGAATAGGCTCTCCTTAATTATTTATCGCTAGTAGGGCTTAGGTCACCACTACACACATATATATTAAGTTATTTTACGCTAACCGTCCCAATCGTATACGAAATCTTGCCCCCACCTTTTGTTGAGTGTTGTTGAAAGTCCACAAGTGTTGTCTTCGATCTTTGCCAAGAACCTAATTTACGATAACCGTTGGATTGTACGAAATTTATGAAATAATTAGAATATAATTTATGGTTAATTGAACATAATCCCGTTATAACTTGAAATATTTATTTATTTAAATATATCATAATAACCTCCAAAATAATTATTAAATTCAAATATAAATTATATTATACCTCCTTTTGAATTTGTTTGTTTTAGAAAATTGTCAAGAGTATATTTCTAATAACATTTAAATTATAATAAAATTTGGGCATTATAACGACTTAAAATGGTAAAATTTATTTTGGACTTTATAAGTTCAATATATCGACGTCTGAACGGAATTTGCATAGAAAATTTAAAATAACCTTTATATAAATAACATAATTAAAATAATATAATTAAAATAAAATGGACATTATAACGGCTTACCGATTACTTATGAAAATGATTTGGGCAGAACTTTGACGTATAAAACTCCCTTGAAACTTTAGAAGAACTTTTACCACAAAATACTCTAAAGGTTACGAACCGATATCGTGGGAACTTCGATAACTAAAACTAATATTGCTATATGAAGAAATTAGAGAAGGAAAGAAGTAAAGAAGTAAGAAAGATGATTTGTGAATGAATGAATGAAAATGGGGTGGAAGAGACCCCTATTTATACTAGTTGTAAAATATTAAAATAACATAATTTATCATCTTTTGCCCATACCTTCCAACTTTTCAACTCTTGCTAGTAAATATGTCTCTATCAAATATTTACTAATCTTTCATCAATAGTGCTTTAGGTGTTCTAGTATGACTTTGTGAAAATAATTTATGACAAAGGTATGGGAGCTTGATTTCATGACATAATATTATGTAGGATATTAATAGAAAATGAGATATATATTTCTTTTATAAAAAGTAAAATGTTAATAATATTAATAATAATAAAAATAGTAAAAAGGATAGTTATTTGATATTTTTATTGTCTTAAGATTATTTTATTTATCAATTGGTTTATAGAGTAAAATGATAATATTCAAATAAAATAAAATCAATTAATAATAATAACAAAACAAGAACAACAATAATGATAATAATAATATGAATAATTAATTAACTTAAAGTTAAGGGTTTTAAGTACCAATTTAAATTTCAAAGTTTAGTTTATAAAATGAAACGATGATATTCAAATTGAAGAATAAAAGTAATAAATATAAAAAGTAATTAATTAATAAATTAATTATTATAAGTGTTAGTTTCAACATTTAATTTTTAATAACTAGCATTGTTAAAATCTCAAATCTAACTAGATATATTATTTAGTGTATGGAAAAATTAGGATGTTACATTACCACCCCCCTTAAAAGAAATTTCGTCCTCGAAATTTAGCGTACCTAAAACATATGTGGATACTTCTGACGCATGTCTTCTTCTCTTTCCCAAGTAGAATCACCAGTTACATCATCCCACACGACTCTAACCAGTGGTATTTGCTTTCCACGAAGTTCCTTAATACGATGATCTAAGATCTTGACAGGTATAGCCTCATATTCCAAATTATCTCTAAGTTCCACAGTTTCAGGCTCAATGACATGTGAAGGGTCCGGATAATACTTCCTCAGTTGTGATACATGAAATACATCATGAAGATTAGACAGGTTTGGCGGCAAAGCAATGTGATACGCTACAGGTCCAATCCGCCGTAGAATTTGAAAAGGCCCGATAAACCTTGGTGTTAACTTCCTAGTTTTGATTGCTCGTGCAATTCCCGCCCTAGGAGTTACCCTAATGAACACGTGATCTCCTGCCTCGAACTCCAAAGGTCTTCTCCTCTTATCATTATAACTCTTTTGACGGTCCTGTGCTGCCTTCATTTTTTCTCTAATAAGTTTAACCTGATCTGTCGTTTGTTGCACGAATTCTGAACCCAATATTTTATTTTCTCCAACCTCATACCAACATAAAGGTGTACGACACTTTCTTCCGTATAATGCTTCATATGGAGCCATGCCGATACTTGAGTGAAAACTATTGTTGTAAGTAAACTCAATCAATGGTAAGAACTCGTCCCAACTTCCTTTGTGTTCAAGAGCACAAGCTCTCAACAAATCCTCTAACGATTGAATCGTCCTCTCAGACTGGCCATCCGTTTGGGGATGATAAGCTGAACTTAACCTCAGTTTTGTTCCTAACTCTAAATGCAACTGATGCCAAAAATTTGATGTGAATCTGGGATCTCTATCACTGACTATACTTGAAGGTATTCCATGCAATCTAACAATCTCCTTTACATATACCTGAGCTAGTCTCTCTAATTTAAACGTCTGGTTGATGGGAATGAAATGTGCACTCTTTGTCAACCTATCAATGATCACCCAAATTGCATCATGTTGTTTCTGAGTCTTAGGCAAAGCGGTTACAAAATCCATGGCTATTCCGTCCCACTTCCACTCTGGAATATCTAAAGGTTGTAGCAATCCGGCTGGCTTCTGATGTTCAATCTTTGCCTTCTGACATACCAAGCAACTTTGAACATATTCTGCTATATGTCTCTTCATTCCAACCCACCAAAACATTTTCTTCAAGTCTTGATACATCTTTGTGGCTCCTGGATGAAAACTCAACTTACTTTTGTGGCCCTCTTCCAAAATCAACTTTTGAATATCCTGATTTTGAGGTACACACAACCTTTCTTTAAACCTTAGGATTCCATCACTCCTTATGTTAAACTCTCCATTTTGACCATTTCTTATATTTTCCTTTATGCTCACTAGACGGTCATCAAGTTGTTGTTCATCTTTGATCCATTTCAGAAATTCATTAGACACGACAATAGCGCCTATGAATATACTTCCTTCATTGTGATGTACTCCTAAGTTTAAATCCACGAATTTGTCAATCAACTCTTCTTCCTTCAACATCATTGCAGATACATGAAGTTTCTTTCGACTCAAAGCGTCTGCTACAACATTGGCCTTTCCGGGATGATATTGCAACTCAAAATCATAGTCCTTCAAGAATTCCATCCAGCGCCTTTGTCTCATGTTTAAATCTTTCTGATCAAATAAATGCTTCAGGCTTTTGTGATCACTTAACACAGTGAACTTTGATCCATAAAGATAATGCCTCCAAATCTTTAAGGCAAACACAATTGCCGCTAACTCTAGGTCGTGAGTTGGGTAGTTCCTCTCATGCACCTTCAATTGTCTTGATGCATAAGCTATCACTTTCCTTTCTTGCATCAACACACACCCAAGACCTTGATATGACGCATCACAATACACATCAAAATTTCCTAATGGGTCTGGTAAGATGAGTATTGGTGATGAAGTCAATCTTTCCTTTAGCTTCTGAAAACTTTCTTCACACTCTTTAGTCCATTCAAAGTTTTTCCCTTTCCTCGTTAACTGAGTCATGGGCAAAGCGATCTTTGAAAATCCTTCAATGAACCTCCGATAATATCCAGCTAGTCCAAGAAAACTTCGAATCTCGCCAACATTCTTTGGACTCTCCCACTTTGTTATTGCTTCGACTTTACTTGGGTCTACTGCAATACCTTCTTTACTAATTACATGACCAAGAAATTGTACCTCCTTCAACCAAAATTCACATTTCGAGAATTTCGCGTACAATTGACGGTCCTTTAATATCTGTAGCACAATTCTCAAATGTTCTCTGTGCTCTACCTCATTCTTGGAATAAATCAGAATGTCATCAATGAAAACTACAACAAATTGATCTAAGTATGACCTAAAGATCCTATTCATGTAATCCATGAATACTGCTGGAGCATTAGTCAAACCAAATGGCATAACTAAGTACTCATAGTGTCCATAACGGGATCTAAAAGCTGTTTTTGGAATATCATCTTCCTTCACCCTGATCTGATGATATCCAGACTTCAAGTCAATCTTTGAGAATACTGATGCTCCTTTTAACTGATCCATCAAGTCGTCGATTCTAGGCAAAG
The DNA here is from genome assembly GCA_963859935.3 of Lathyrus sativus. Classification (NCBI taxonomy): domain Eukaryota; kingdom Viridiplantae; phylum Streptophyta; class Magnoliopsida; order Fabales; family Fabaceae; genus Lathyrus; species Lathyrus sativus. The sequence continues at coordinate 311,331,205 of OZ012737.1, forward strand.
GATACTTGTTTTTCACAGTGGCTTTATTGAGTTGTCTGTAATCCACACAAAGTCTAGAAGAACCATCCTTCTTCTTCACAAACAAGATTGGAGCTCCCCATGGCGATACACTTGGTCTAATAAATTCTTTCTCTAACATCTCGTCTAATTGTTTCTTTAACTCCGCAAGCTCTGAGGGTGACATTCGATAAGGAGATATAGAAATTGGTCCAGTTCCTGGAACCAAGTCTATAGAAAATTCCACTTCCCTAACCGGTGGTAAACCTGGAACTTCTTCTGGAAAGACTTCCGGGAATTCACAGACTACGGGAAAATTTTCCACACTAGGGGTTTCTCCTACTGACATGGAGAATAGCATCATAAAACTTTGAGTGAGGGTTTCAGCTTTGCTGATTTCTCCACTATCTTCTCCAAATGTAAAAATTTTCTCCTTGCATCTCAAGTTGACATCGTTGGCTGATAACCAATCCATTCCTAAGATGACATCTAGGTCTTGTAGCGGGAGTACCACAAGATCTACTAAGAATCTTCTATTTTCTAAGATTATTGGACAGTCTACACAGACTGAATAAGTTACCATTCTTTCTCCCGAGGGAGTTGTGATAGTCAACTTATAATCGTGATCAACAATTTCGAATCCCAAAAATTCAGCACAAGAGGTAGATATAAAAGAATGTGTAGCTCCTGAATCGAATAAAACTGATACCAACTTATCTCCAATTAAACACATACCTTGAATTAACCCAGCTGACTTTGAGATCTCAGCTCCTCTAATTGTAAATACTCTTCCTGTGGTTGGCTTATTTTGATTCTGAGGTCTCTGACCAACACTTGGGCCTCCATTCCTTGCTCTCCCTATGTTGTTATTGTTTATTAGGCCACTCCTCTGGCCTGTTGGTTGACTTTGTCCTTGGGGACAATCTTTGAGAAAGTGGCCTTTCTGACCACAGCGAAAACAAGTTCCAATATTTCTATTTGGACAATCTTTGTTAAGATGTGCCCCTCCACAGCTGTAACACTTGAACATTAACCTTCTAGAATCCTGGTTATGATAAGGTGTAGGCCTTTGATATGGCCTACCCCCTCGTTGGATTCTTCCTCCGTGGCCTCGGTTAAAGTGGCCCTTGTGATTGTTGTTTTGGGTTGATCCTCCTGATCCATATTGATTCTTCCTATTGTCAATTCCTTCCAACTCCAGACACCTTTCTACCAGCTCACCAAAGCGCATAATATGCAGAGGTAAAACTGCCCTCTGGATATCATATTTCAATCCATCTTGATACTTTTCACACATCCATTCTTCCCTTGGATGCAAGCGGTAAAACTCAGAATACTTTAGCAAGGATTCAAACTTCCTAGTATATTCTCCCACCGTCATCACACCTTGACGTAGATTCTGAAATTCTCTCTCCTTCTCTTTCCTACATAACTTTGGAAAATACTTCCCCAAAAATTCTTCTTTGAACAAGGTCCAATTGATTTCTCTTCCTTCCTCTTCCAATAATCTATACTTTCCTCTCCACCAAGCTTCAGCATCGCCTGTCAGCATGAATGTTGCATAACCAACCCTTCTATTCTCTCTACAGTGAGTGAAAGAAAATATCTTCTCCATTTCTTGCAACCATTTCTCAGCACCCTCCGGATTAAAGTCACCACCAAACTGTGGTGGTTTTCCTTTCAGAAACGAGTTCAATCCTGTATCTTCATGCACCATTTCTCTTTGTTGTTGCTGAAAGAGTTGATGATCTCGAGTGATTTGCAGGATTTGAGCATTTTGTTGTGTTTGAACTAACACAGCTGCAGCAAGTTCACGAACATCTCGAGTGTCAGCTTGAGAGTTCGTTCCAGTTTGGGAATGATCTTCTCGTCCAATGGGAATGGTAGGTGCTCCTTCAGGAGTAACTTCATCACTCGCATTCCTACGTATACCTCTAGTAGTGCCTCTAGCAGCACTCCTACCACGCCTCGCACCTCTGACGTTCTGAACCATAACTTCCTGAAAAGGAATAGTTATTAGGTTCAATCATTCACAAGACATAAAGAACATAACAATTATGTATATTTATATCCCAATGAATGATTTATCGATAAGGATTTTTATCAAGTCTCCCACAGGCAAGGGATAATTGTGTCTAAAATGTTGAATTAATATCTTAAATATAACTAGAATTCAGGAAAACATAATCAACATTTAATGTATAAACAAAAATGTATCAATTTATTTAATAACAACGATTACAAAAATCGTGACCATGTCTCATTCAAAAACCTCTACTTGTAAACCAAGCTAAGACTAATAGTGGTAAAACTATAATTATCATTATTGCTACGAAATCTTTACCTAATTCTTCATGCTTGATGATACCAATAACAAACAAAATAATGACAAGAAGAGTGATGAATAAAAGAAAGGATTTAGCCATTTGAAAGGTATAGATAAATATTTAGGAATTGATATGAAAATAATGGATGGGTGTGAAGTATTTATAAAGTGAATTTTGTGAAGTGTCCGTTACGTTACCGTTGGGTTTGTGACCGTTGGGGAGGAAAAATAAAGTGTGCTAAATAAGTTTCCTAGACCATTATACTAGAAGGCTCTCAAGATGAAGACTCAATGCACAGAAGAAAAGTTATCATCCAGTTTGGAATCCAACTTGATACAGTCAGTATAATTCTAGACACTTACGGTCCGAGCTGAATCGACCAGCTCTGATACCATTAAATGAGACAGCCTATGTCCCATTAGTGGAATTCTAATGAAACCTTATAAAAATACAGAAAAATTTGAAATTTTTAACGGACAATACTTAATTATTTAAAAACATACTGTTTCACATACATATGCTTCAAATATATTTTACAGAGTTTGACACCGTTAAGACTAGCGGCCTTGCCACATAGATAAAACATAAAATAAAAGTACAGAAAGGAAACCAAAAAGAAAGCATACCAAAAGGGACCTCCTAAGTCCAACAAGACTGACACTTATACTGACTGTAGTAGTAGGGATGTGATTAGCGTTTGACAAAACACTAACAACTCCCAATCTAGATGTTATAGTAACACATCTCCACGTCACTTCACATCCTTTCCTTCTGAGTTGTCGGGAAGTACGCAAGATTCGAGCTCATCGTCTGATCGTCATAAAATAATCCAAAATGCAAAACAAAAATGACACAGGGCTAAGATTCATGTACAAGTTTAAAAGTGGGAATGAATGTGTAAAATAATAATATATATGGAAACCATATTTATACAAACAAGCGTATCTTATACCCACAATTACATATACTTTATTTATTCTAATGCATCCCTGAACTATATGCTGACTCAGGCCACTAAACGCTGTCAATGATATCTATCCCATTTACCAAGATCAGATATCACTAGACCACATGCCACCAACGTACTCCCAATTACCAAGAGCTACGCCACCTAACTTCACATGGAGCCTAGGTGTTATAAGTCGATCGTCCCTGAGAATTCAGGCCAAGAACCTTGTCTTGCCTAGCATGCATAGATAATAATCCCCGTCGGGATTGCAGGCGACTGATCAACCTCGTGCGTCCCATACCGCACGGCGGTGGACTTACACATTCCTTAATGCAAGTCTATATGATCACTCACTCATCTTGTGGCAACTCTTAGCCATAAGTATTAAGTTAATAATGGGGAATTATCGTATCAACTTTTCAAGTTATACTTATTATCTAGATACTTAGGTTGAGTACCAAATCCATCCAATGTCTTGCCATATTTGATCTTTGTCCTTACATAATAAGTTCAGTTTGTATAATGGGTAATTGTATGGTTAACTTCCCAGGTAAGAGAGGTGGACTGTAAACGGCATAGTCGACCAAGTCTTTCCTTAGCCAGAACCCAACCAAATACAACTACTTATTGTATCCAACTTTCCTTATGTTAATGGGGATCAATTACTTAATATCTAGAAATGTTTTTCTCTCATTAACCGATTATTTCCTTAATCTATCAATCACAATCATTCAAGTATAAATAAAATAAACAATTATAAAATTAACCGAATAATGCAAGCACAATACAATACCAAATTGTCAAAGATTATTCCTATGATAATTAATTAAGGCCGGCGTAACCTCGCCTAGTGATTTGTGAAAATCATTATTTGAGAATAGGCTCTCCTTAATTATTTATCGCTAGTAGGGCTTAGGTCACCACTACACACATATATATTAAGTTATTTTACGCTAACCGTCCCAATCGTATACGAAATCTTGCCCCCACCTTTTGTTGAGTGTTGTTGAAAGTCCACAAGTGTTGTCTTCGATCTTTGCCAAGAACCTAATTTACGATAACCGTTGGATTGTACGAAATTTATGAAATAATTAGAATATAATTTATGGTTAATTGAACATAATCCCGTTATAACTTGAAATATTTATTTATTTAAATATATCATAATAACCTCCAAAATAATTATTAAATTCAAATATAAATTATATTATACCTCCTTTTGAATTTGTTTGTTTTAGAAAATTGTCAAGAGTATATTTCTAATAACATTTAAATTATAATAAAATTTGGGCATTATAACGACTTAAAATGGTAAAATTTATTTTGGACTTTATAAGTTCAATATATCGACGTCTGAACGGAATTTGCATAGAAAATTTAAAATAACCTTTATATAAATAACATAATTAAAATAATATAATTAAAATAAAATGGACATTATAACGGCTTACCGATTACTTATGAAAATGATTTGGGCAGAACTTTGACGTATAAAACTCCCTTGAAACTTTAGAAGAACTTTTACCACAAAATACTCTAAAGGTTACGAACCGATATCGTGGGAACTTCGATAACTAAAACTAATATTGCTATATGAAGAAATTAGAGAAGGAAAGAAGTAAAGAAGTAAGAAAGATGATTTGTGAATGAATGAATGAAAATGGGGTGGAAGAGACCCCTATTTATACTAGTTGTAAAATATTAAAATAACATAATTTATCATCTTTTGCCCATACCTTCCAACTTTTCAACTCTTGCTAGTAAATATGTCTCTATCAAATATTTACTAATCTTTCATCAATAGTGCTTTAGGTGTTCTAGTATGACTTTGTGAAAATAATTTATGACAAAGGTATGGGAGCTTGATTTCATGACATAATATTATGTAGGATATTAATAGAAAATGAGATATATATTTCTTTTATAAAAAGTAAAATGTTAATAATATTAATAATAATAAAAATAGTAAAAAGGATAGTTATTTGATATTTTTATTGTCTTAAGATTATTTTATTTATCAATTGGTTTATAGAGTAAAATGATAATATTCAAATAAAATAAAATCAATTAATAATAATAACAAAACAAGAACAACAATAATGATAATAATAATATGAATAATTAATTAACTTAAAGTTAAGGGTTTTAAGTACCAATTTAAATTTCAAAGTTTAGTTTATAAAATGAAACGATGATATTCAAATTGAAGAATAAAAGTAATAAATATAAAAAGTAATTAATTAATAAATTAATTATTATAAGTGTTAGTTTCAACATTTAATTTTTAATAACTAGCATTGTTAAAATCTCAAATCTAACTAGATATATTATTTAGTGTATGGAAAAATTAGGATGTTACACGATAGCCTAAGCAAAGGTAATAACCCACAAGATACGGTATATTAGCTACTATCAAACTATGATAGCCTAGCAAAGGTAATAACCGACAAGAGACGGTATATTACCTACTATCAAACGTATGATACCCTAAGCAAAGGAAATAACACAAAAGAGATGGTATATTGCTTACTATCAAACGTATGATACCCTAAGCAAAGGGGATAACCCAAAAGATAAGGTATATTACATACTATCAAACATATGATTGTCTAAGCAAACGTAATAACCCAAAAGATATGGTATGTTACCTACTATCAAATGTATGATAGCCTAAGCAAAGGTAATAACCCACAAGATACAGTATATTACATAATATCAAACGTATGAAAGCATAAGCAAAGTTAAAAACCCACATGAGACGGTATATTATGTACTATCAAACGTATGATACCCTAAGCAAAGGTAATAACCCAAAAGATACGGTATATTACCTACTATCAATTGTATGATTGTCTAAGCAAAGATAATACCCCAAAAGATACGGTATATTACCTACTATCAAACGTATGATAGCCTAAGCAAAGGTAATAACCCCAAAAGATACGGTAAATTACCTACTATCAAATGTATGATTGTCTAAGCAAAGGTAATAACCCAAAAGATACGGTATTATACCTACTATGAAACATATGATAGTCTAAGCAAAGGTAATAACCCAAAAATATGGTATATTACCTACTATCTGATGTATGATAGCCTAAGGAAAGGTAATAACCCAATAAGATACGGTATATTACCTACTATCAAACGTATGATAGCCTAAGCAAAGTTAATAACCCAAAACATACGGTATATTACCTACTATCAGGCGTATGAATGCCTAAGCAAAGGTAATAACCCACATGAGACGGTATATTACCTACTATCAAACGTATCATACCCTAAGCAAAGGTAATAACCCAAAAGATACGATATATTACCTACTATCAATTGTATGATTGTCTAAGCAAAGATAATAACCGAAAATATACGGCATATTACTTACTATCAAACGTATGATAGCCTAAGCAAAGGTAATAACCCAAAAGATACGGTACGTTACCTACTATCAAATGTATGATAGCCTAAGCAAAGGTAATAACCCAAAAAGATATGGTATATTACCTACTATCAAACACATGACAGCCTAAGGAAAGGTAATAACCCAAAAGATACGGTATATTACCTACTATCAAACGCATGATAGCCTAAGCAAAGATAATAACCCACAAGATACGGTATATTACCTACTATCAAACGTATGATAGCCTATGCAAAGGTAATAACCCACAAGAGACGGTATATTACCTACTATCAAACGTATGATATCCTAAGCAAAGGTAATAACCCAAAAGATACGGTATGTTACCTACTATAAAACGTATGATAGCCTATTCAAACGTATTAACCCAAAAATATACGGTATATTACCTACTATCAAACGTATGATAGCCTAAGCAAAGGTAATAACCCAAAAGATACGATATATTACCTACTATCAGACGTATGATTGTCTAAGCAAAAGTAATAACCCAAAAGATACGGTATGTTACCTACTATCAAACGTATGACAGCCTAAGCAAAGGTAATAACCCCAAAGATACGTTATGTTACCTACTATCAAACGTTTGGTAGGCTAGGCAAAGGTAATAACCCAAAAAGATACGGTATATTACCTACTATTAAACGTATGATAGCCTAACCATAGGGAATAACCCAAAACATACGGTATATTACCTACTATCAGACGTATGATAGTCTAAGCAAAAGTAATAACCAAAAAAGATACGGTATATTACTTACTATCAAATGCATGATAGCCTAAGCAAAGGTAATAACCCAAAAGATACGATATATTACCTACTATCCAACGTATGATAGCCAAAGCAAAGATAATGACCCAGAATATATTACCTACTATCAAACGTATGATAGCCTAAGCAAAGGTAATAACCTACAAGAGACTGTATATTACCTAGTATCAAACGTATGATACCCTAAGCAAAGGTAATAACCCAAAAGATACGGTATATTACCTGCTATCAAACGTATGACACCCTATGCAAAGATAATAACCCAAAATATACGGTATATTACCTATTATCAAACGTATGATAGCCTAAGCAAAGGTAATAACCCAAAAAGATACGGTAAATTACCTACTATCAAACGTATGATTGTCTAAGCAAAGGCTATAACCCAAAAGATACGGTATGTTACCTACTATAAAACGTATGATTGTCTAAACAAAGGTAATAACCCCAAAGATACAGTATGTTACCTACTATCAAATGTATTATAGCCTAACAAAAGGTAATAACCCAAATGATACGGTATGTTACCTACTATAAAACGTATGGTAGCCTATGCAAACGTAATAACCCAAAAAGATACGGTATATTACCTACTATCAAACGTATGATAGCCTAAGCAAAGGTAATAACCCACATGAGACGGTATATTACCTACTATCAAACGTATCATAGCCTAAGCAAAGGTAATAACCCAAAAGATACGGTATATTACCTACTATCAATTGTATGATTGTCTAAGCAAAGATAATAACCAAAAAGATACGGTATATTACTTACTATCAAATGTATGATAGCCTAAGCAAAGGTAATAACCCAAAAGATACGGTACGTTACCTACTATCAAATGTATGATAACCTAAGCAAAAGTAATAACCCAAAAAGATACGGTATATTACCTACTATCAAACGCATGACAGCCTAAGGAAAGGTAATAACCCAAAAGATACGGTATATTACCTACTATCAAACGCATGATAGCCTAGGCAAAGATAATAACCCACAAGATACGGTATATTACCTACTATCAAACGTATGATAGCCTATGCAAAGGTAATAACCCACAAGAGACGGTATATTACCTACTATCAAACGTATGATATCCTAAGCAAAGGAAATGACCCAAAATATACGGCATATTACCTACTATCAAACGTATGATACCCTAAGAAAAGGCAATAACCCAAAAGATACGGTATATTACCTACTATCAAACGTATGATAGCCTAAGCAAAGGTAATAACCCAAAAGATACGTCATGTTACCTACTATAAAACGTATGATAGACTATTCAAACGTAATAACCCAAAAAGATACGGTATATTACCTACTATCAAATGTATGATAGCCTAAGCAAAGGTAATACCCCAAAAGATACGATATATTACCTACTATCAGACGGATGATTGTCTAAGCAAAAGTAATAACCCAAAAGATACGGTATGTTACCTACTATCAAACGTATGACAGCCTAAGCAAAGGTAATAACCCCAAAGATACGTTATGTTACCTACTATCAAACTTTTGGTAGGCTAGGCAAAGGTAATAACCCAAAAAGATACGGTATATTACCTACTATTAAACGTATGATAGCCTAACCATAGGGAATAACCCAAAACATACGGTATATTACCTACTATCAGACATATGATAGCCTAAGCAAAAGTAATAACCAAAAAAGATACGGTATATTACTTACTATCAAATGCATGATAGCCTAAGCAAAGGTAAAAACCCAAAACATACGGTATATTACCTACTATCAAACGCATAATAGCCTAAGCAAAGGTAATAACCCAAAAGATACGATATATTACCTACTATCAAACATAGGATAGCCTAAGCAAAGATAATGACCCACAATATATTACCTACTATCAAACGTATGATAGACTAAGCAAAGGTAATAACCTACAAGAGACTGTATATTACCTAGTATCAAACGTATGATACCCTAAGCAAAGGTAATAACCCAAAAGATACGGTATATTACCTGCTATCAAACGTATGACAGCCTATGCAAAGGTAATAACCCACAAGAGACGGTGTATTAGCTACTATCAAACATATGATATCCTAAGCAAAGGTAATAACCCAAAAGATACAGTATATTACCTACTATCAAACGTATGATACCCTAAGAAAAGGCTATAACCCAAAAGATACGGTATGTTACCTACTATAAAACGTATGATTGTCTAAACAAAGGTAATAACCCCAAAGATACAGTATGTTACCTACTATTAAATGTATTATAGCCTAACAAAAGGTAATAACCCAAAAGATACGGTATGTTACCTACTATAAAACGTATGGTAGCCTATGCAAACGTAATAACCCAAAAAGATACGGTATATTACCTACTATCAAACGTATGATAGCCTAAGCAAAGGTAATAACACAAAAGATACGGTATATTACCTACTATCAGACGTATGATTGTCTAAGCAAATGTAATAAACCAAAAGACACAGTATGTTACCAACTATCAAACGTATGATAGCCTAAGCAAAGGTAATAACCTAAAAGAGACGGTATCTTACCTAGTATCAAATGTATGATAGCCAAAGCAAAAGTAATAACCTAATAAGATACGGTATATTACCTACTATCAAACATATGATAGCCTAAGCAAAGGTAATAACCCAAAAGATACGGTATGTTACCTACTATCAAACGTGTGATAGCCTAAGCAAAGGTAATAACCCAAAAACATACGGTATATTACCTACTATCAAACATATGATGGCCTAACCAAAAGTTAAAATCCAAAAGATACGATATATTACCTACTATCAGACGTATGATAGCCTAAGCAAAGGTAATAACCCAAAACATACGGTATATTACCTACTATTAGGCGTATGATAACCTAAGCAAAGGTAATAACCAAAAAAGATACGGTATATTACCTACTATCAAACGCATGATAGCCTAAGCAAAGGTAATAATCCAAAAGGTATTGTATATTACCTACTATCAAACGCATGATAGCCTAAGCAAAGATAATAACCCACAAGATACGGTATATTACCTACTATCAAACATATGATAGCCTATGCAAAGGTAATAACCCACAAGAGACGGTGTATTAGCTACTATCAAACGTATGATATCCTAAGCAAAGGTAATAACCCAAAAGATACGGTATATTACCTACTATCAAACGTATGATTCCCTAAGAAAAGGCAATAACCCAAAAGATACGGTATATTACCTACTATCAAATGTATGATTGTCTAAGCAAAGGTAATAACCCAAAAGATACGGTATGTTACCTACTATCAAACATATTATAGCCTAACCAAAGGTAATAAACCAAAATATACGGTATGTTACCTACTATAAAACGTATGATAGCCTAAGCAAAGATAATGACCCACAATATATTATCTACTATCAAACGTATGATAGCCTAAGCAAAGGTAATAACCCGCAAGAGACGGTATATTACCTACTATCAAACGTATGATACCCTAAGCAAAGGTAATAACCCAAAAGATACGGTATATTACCTACTATTAGACGTATGATAGCCTAAGCTAAGGTAATAACCCAAAAGATAAAGAATGTTACCTACTATCAAACGTATGATAGCCTAAGCAAAGGTAAAAACCCAAAACATACGGTATATTACCTACTATCAAACGCATGATAGCCTAAGCAAAGGTAATAAACCAAAAGATACGATATATTACCTACTATCAAACGTATGATAGCCTAAGCAAAGACAATGACCCACAATATATTACCTACTATCAAACGTATGATTGCCTAAGCAAAGGTAATAACCCAAATGATAAAGAATGTTACCTACAATCAAACGTATGATAGCCTAAGCAAAGGTAATAACCCAAAAGATATGGTATGTTACGTACTATCAAATGTATGATAGCCTAAGCAAAGGTAATAACCCAAAAAGATAAGGTATATTACCTATTATTAAAAAGAATGTTACCTACTATCAAACGTATGATAGCCTAAGCAAAGGTAATACCATAAAAGATACGGTATGTTACCTACTATCAAACGTATTATAGCCTAAGCAAAGGTAATAACCCAAAAAGATAAAGTATATTACCTACTATTAAACGTATGATATCCTAAGCAAAGGTAATAACCCAAAAGATACGGTATATTCCCTACTATAAAACGTATGAATCCCTAAGAAAAGACAATAACCCAAAAGATACGGTATATTACCTACTATCAAACGTATGATTGTCTAAGCAAAGGTAACACCCCAAAAGATACAGTATGTTACCTACTATAAAACGTATGATAGCCTATGCAAACGTAATAACCCAAAACGACACGGTATATTACCTACTATCAAACGTATGATAGCCTAAGCAAAGGCAATAACCCAAAAGATATGGTATATTACCAACTATTAGACAAATGATTGTCTAAGCAAAGGTAATAACCCAAAAGATACGTATGTTACCTACTATCAAACGTATTATAGCCTAACCAAAGGTAATAACCCAAAATATACGGTGTGTTACCTACTATAAAACGTATGATAGGCTAAGCAAAGATAATGACCCACAATATATTACCTACTATCAAACGTATGATAGCCTAAGCAAAGAAAATAACCCGCAAGAGACGGTATATTACCTACTATCAAATGTATGATACCCTAAGCAAAGGTAATAACCCAAAAGATACGGTATATTACCTACTATTAGACGTATGATAGCCTAAGCTAAGGTAATAACCCAAAAGATAAAGAATGTTACCTACTATCAAACATATGATAGCCTAAGCAAAAGTAATAACCCAAAAGATACGGTATGTTACCTACTATCAAACGTATGATAGCCTAAGCAAAGGTAATAACCCAAAAGATACGGTATATTACCTACTCTCAAACGTATGATAGCCTAAGCAAAGGTAATATCCCACAAGAGACGGTATATTACCTACTATCAAATGTATGATTGTCTAAGCAAAGATAATAACCCAAAAGATACGGTATATTACCTAATATCAAACATATGATAGCTTAAGCAAAGATAATTACCTAAAAGATACGGTATGTTACCTACTGTCAAACGTATGATAGCCTATGCAAATGTAATAACCCAATAAGATACGGTATATTACCTACTATCAAACGTATGATTGCCTAAGCAAAGGTAATAACCCAAATGATAAATAATGTTACCTACTATCAAACGTATGATAGCCTAAGCAAAGGTAATAACCCAAAAGATACGGTATGTTACCTACTATCAAACGTATTATAGCCTAAGCAAAGGTAATAACCCAAAAAGATACGGTATATTACCTACTATTAAACATATGATGGCCTAAGCAAAGGTAATAACCCAAAAGATATGGTATATTACCTTCTATCAAACGCATGATAGCCTAAGTAAAGATAATAACCCACAAGATACGGTATATTACCTGTTATCAAACGTCTGATAGCCTATGCAAAGGTAATAACCCACAAGAGACGGTGTATTAGCTACTATCAAACATATGATATCCTAAGCAAAGGTAATAACCCAAAAGATACAGTATATTACCTACTATCAAACGTATGATACCCTAAGAAAAGGCAATAACCCAAAAGATACGGTATGTTACCTACTATAAAACGTATGATTGTCTAAGTAAAGGTAATAACCAAAAGATACAGTATGTTACCTACTATCAAACGTATTATAGCCTAACAAAAGGTAATAACCCAAAAGATACGGTATTTTACCTACTATAAAATGTATGATAGCCTATGCAAACGTAATAACCCAAAAAGATACGGTATATTACCTACTATCAAACGTATGATAGCCTAAGCAAAGGTAATAACTCAAAAGATACAGTATATTACCTACTATCAGACGTATGATTGTCTAAGCAAAGGTAATAACCCAAAAGATACGTTATGTTACCTAATATCAAACGTATGATAGCCTAAGCAAAGGTAATAACCCAAAAAGATATGGTATATTACCTATTATGAAACATACGATTGCCTAAGCAAAGTTTAAAATCCAAATGATATGATATATTACCTACTATCAGACGTATGATAGCCTAAGCAAACGTAATAACCATAAACATACGGTATATTACCTACTATCAGGCGTATGATAACCTAAGAAAAGGTAATAACCAAAAAAGATACGGTATATTACCTACTATCAAACGCATGATAGCCTAAGAAAAGAAAATAACCCACAAGATACGGTATATTACCTACTATCAAACGTATGATAGCCTATGCAAAGGTAATAACCCACAAGAGCTGGTGTATTAGCTACTATCAAACGTATGATATCCTAAGCAAAGGTAATAACCCAAAAGATACGGTATATTCCCTACTATAAAACGTATGATACCCTAAGAAAAGGCAATAACCCAAAAGATACGGTATATTACCTACTATCAAACGTATGATTGTCTAAGAAAAGGTAACAACCCAAAAGATACAGTATGTTACCTACTATCAAATGTATTACAGCCTAACCAAAGGTAATAACCCAAAAGATACGGTATGTTACCTACTATAAAACGTATGATAGCCTATGCAAACGTAATAACCCAAAAAGATACGGTATATTACCTACTATCAAACGTATGATAGCCTAGGCAAAGGTAATAACCCAAAAGATACGGTATATTACCTTCTATCAAACGTATGATTGTCTAAGCAAAGGTAATAACCCAAAAGATACGATATGTTACCTACTATCAAACGTATGATAGCCTAAGCAAAGGTAATAACCAAAAAGAGACGGTATCTTACCTACTATCAAACATATGATAGCCTAAGCAAAAGTAATAACCTAATAAGATACGGTATATTACCTACTATCAAACGTATCATACCTAAGCAAAGGTAATAACCCAAAAGATACGGTATGTTACCTACTATCAATGAAATGCAATGCAATGCAAATGATATGCAAGATGCAATGCAAGATACAAGATCCAGGATCATAGGATCACAATGAAACAATTTTGGAGCTGATAGCTGTAACAGATACACAACCACAACTTCCGATCAAAGAAACTGACAGGTAAGCCCTATACGGGAAGGTCTAGACATTCTACCCATAAACCCACTTACGGGATGGTTTCTATGTTTAGTTCCCAGGATCACAGACACTAATCGTATCAGCTTCATGCAACAGGCTGGCTGTGTTACGACGATAATAACGATATGGTCTCTCTTGAGCGGGGTCCTCATGCTAGGCGCACAAGGAGCGAGTCCTCGGAGACTAACACTACACGACCACCAATATCAGAACTGGTACTAACAAAAGGTTCCCAGAATCACGGACCCTTCATTAATCAAGTCGTGCAACAGGCTAGCTGTGTTACAACAGGATCTACGAATAGGTCTCCTCTGGAGGAGCTTTCATGCTAGGCACACAAGGAGCGAATCCTTGGTGACTAACACTACTCGACTACCAATTCTAAACTAAGTGTTCTCTCTGCTCTTACCAAAGCTCGGGCGTAGAGCCTTACTCATGACGTCATCCCAAGAACCAACAGGCCAAGATAACAAGCACAAATAAAATCTACAAGAGAACATATACATAAACAAACAAGAAAGCAAACAAACACTCCTCACAAACCAAAAGATAGGCTCGACTCTCTCTTTGCATGGAGCATTTCCCCAGCAGAGTCTCCAGCTGTCGCACCTCAAAAAATCACGGAGACATTTCGGAGAAACGACCCTCGCGGGAAAGGCGCGGAAATGCGGTTCAACAGAGTCGCCACCGAACTTTATTTTTCCCAATTAAACGGGAGAGGAAAATATCGAGAAAACCTCTTAAGACGAAAGGGATAGGAACACGGCTGTCGCAACCAAGTTTCGGGTTCGGGAATCGGTTACGCGAGGGGAAGGTATTAGCTCCCCTCACGTCCGTCGTACTCAACGAGAACCTCTTAAGGTATTTGTGGAGAGTGTTGTTTAGGTTTACTTATTTTCTTCTCGTTGATAAAGGTGATTTGGTAGGATAAAAGGATAAAGACGCTAAGGGGAAAGATGGGTGGTTAGCAGATAGGGTGCTCGCCAAGGATTGGGGCCCTTGTGCCTACGTATGCTCATTCGGACGAGAATGAGAAATCAGAGCATCGTTGTTCGACTACGGGAAAGGTTGGGAAAGTGTGGATGGAATAATGGAAAAAGGTAGAAGTGTGCTCGCCAAGATCATCGCAATCTTGTGCCTACGTATCTTATATTCAAGATATGAATAAAGAATCAGAGCAGTCGTAGTTCATGGTAACAACCACAAAAAGATGAGGTTGAATGGGTTGGAAGTTTGAGAAAGAGACGAAAGAGTGACTGACAAGCAACCCAAGGGCGTGCCTTAAGAGCTTGTCGTTCAAGAATTCAAGGAATGCGAGATCCCAATAACTCAATTCTTTCGGAAATTGGATTGAAAAGAGTTAGATGTTTCGAAATCCAAAGAATGCACTAATAACAACTCAAGAGCGTGCCTCGAGAGTTACTCGTTCGAACATTCAAAGAATGCTTGATTCTAAGAATATCCCTCTTTCCTAAGTTTAAAAAACGTATTTATAAAGAGATTGAATCGAGAACGGAATGTGACGCAAAAAGGAAGTTGTTTGAAAATGTCTCGACGACGTGTCGATGACTTGTTTGAAAATGGAACCGACTTGACGACGTGTCAAGGGTTAAGATTGTGAGAAACGATATTGGTCCCTAAGGGTGCCCCCAATATCGAAACCACGATGAATTGTGAATGCGTGTACGAAATGTCGATTGCGGATGCGGACGAGCATTCAACTTAGGAGAACGTTGGAAAATGTTTGAGTTTGAAAAAGTCGAACGGTTGAGTGAATAATATTGAGAAAGTTTTAATCGAGAACTTCCTTCTTTCAAAGTTTTAATCGAGAAAGCTATTGAGAAAGTGTTTGAAAAAGCCAAAAGATTGAGCGAATAACAACTCAAGAGCGTGCCTCGAGAATTATTCACTCGAAGATCCAAGGAATGCTTGACTCCAAGAATCTCCTTCTTTTAGAGTTTTAATCGAGAGAATGTTCTGAAGAATTGAATCGAGGGTATGTCGTGGTATGAGACGTAAAAACACGAGATTGGATTTGAAAATGACGATTATTTGGCAAATGAGACGTCGGCCTCACAACCAATTAATCGGAGTATTATCGAGATGCTAGATCTCGACAACACCTTTTTCATTCGAAAATGTTTGGATGAACAAAGGAAATATCACACGGAATGCTAGATTCCTATGATATTTCTTTATTCAAAAAGAGAGTCTTTTTAAAAAAAGAAAAGTCGAATAATATATTATTTAAGGTGTACACCTCAATAATGATTGTCCAAAAATCCGAGAGGTGCTAGACTTCAAAGATTTAGTTTTTTCATAATTTTGATTGAAAATAGTTTTAGTGTTGAAAAATATATTAAAATAGATTAGAAAAAACAAATCATGTTTTGAAAGTGATTTAATTAAGAAAATGTTTTGTATAAAAAGAAATTAAACTTAAGATTAGAAGAAAAATAATTAGTCAAATTTTGAAAATAAGTTTGGAAAAAATAGTCCATGAATTTATTAAAAAAAATATTTAGAATTATCTTTTAAAAAAAAAAAACTATTTATTAAAATAAAAAGTGACTTTAGTTAGAAAAAACACTTATCAATTTGTAATAAAAAATAAATAATAATTTTATGATCTGAAAAAAAAATATACATCATTATACCTAAACCTGAAATTAATTTACTAATTCTAAGTTAGGATTAACAAAAGTAAGTTAAATTTTTAAGTAACAAAAAAACAATTAATAAAAATAAAACCAAAACAACAAGGGGAGTGGGTAAAAACGGTGGGGAAGGAAACAAATAAACAAGGGCCTTAAGCTGTAGGAGCACTTATCTTTTATCAAGGTCCGGGGGGGTGCGACTGAGAAAAGTGGGGGTGCGGTTAATGGGAGAAAACGGAATAAAGGCCCAAACCGTCCTGAATCTTAGCCTAGTACCAATGAAAACACAAAAAACCCTAATTATCTAACCTCACTCCCTTGTGTCGTTCCATGCTTCACTCAGCATCCCTCCATCCTCTTCTCAATTCAATCGCCTTCTTCGCAAGATCCACCACCTCCTATGAAGATGTGCTTTGGTCACACTCTCGCTGGTCACGAAGAAATGGTCACGGCGAGATGTAAGCTTTGTGATGCGTACGTACGTTCTGCGACGCTCTTCGTCTTCCACGTCTTTCTCTTCTACATTCCGCTCTGTGGGTATACTTATGGTGTGATGTTCGTTATTTGTCTATGGATATGAGAATGGCGCAAGGAAGAATTGCAGTATACGTGAACAACGTGCGATTTTTTGAAGTACACAGTTCATACAATGTTTTATGGAATCGATGTATTGTAAAATGGAAAACTCAGCTGATTCTGCTTTGATAATTTCTTTGTAGGTTATGAAAAATTTTGGTTTATTTGAACTCGTAATGAAGTTATGGTGTTAAGAATATTAGGAGCAGAATGAGAGTGAAAAATTTTGAATCCAAGATTGCTGAAAATTGTTCGTGTGGTTGAAGGAGATGAAGTTTGTTGTGAGAAGCTTTTTTTGGTTGATGCAGAATGGAGAAGTGTTTTTGCCGAGGTCCCCTCACTGTTATGAATTGCAACCTTTCCTTTTGTACCAGTTGGGATATGATGTCGTTTCTCGTATTTTGTTGCGTTTTGCATAAATTTCAGAATCACGTTGCGGTGCCTTTGCCTTTTGCAGATTTTGTACGTGAATCATGGTTGATGGTATTGTTTACGTTACAATTCGTAACGTGGTGCGAAGGCTAAGGTGGGTCTGCTATAGAAATTTTGTGTAACCGTTTCGTACGAGAAATCCTAGCGTGGCATGTTCTGGTTTTGCCGTTTGCATAACAAATTTTGATTTTGCTGGTACATGTATGCAAGTGTATTTCACCTGTTTTCATGGTGTGTGGCGCGTTATACGACTTGAGCCGTTTGCGTTTGTTGTGGGCAATGGCTGTAAGCTGGTGTACGATTTGAGATGTGGGAGGCTTTTTCGTACATGTTTTGTGTGCTGCTGAGAAATTGTTGGGTAGTACGATTTTCTATGGGTTTATACGCTGTGTGAAAAGGGGAAAAATCGTACAACTAGGTTTGAGTGTGCCATGTACCAGCTTGTGGAGCTTGTGGATTTTTCTGTTTATCGTGTCCTTTTGTCTATTAAAATTAAATGGGTGAAATTGTAATCATGGGTCTACATTGTGGACTAATAGTAATGTAAATGGACTTGCTGCGAGTTATGTCTATGGTCATTTTGTAAAAAAGGTTGGCAAAGTTGAAAAACATACCATGGGCCCTTTATTTAAAATAGAACCTTCTTGTAGAATTTTGATGAATTACACTTTTTAGATCTTTTTGAATGGACTTTGGTAACTTGAATCTTGGTCTTGGATTTGACAATTGTAATACCTGATTTTGTGTGATTTGGGTATTGGCACCTTTGAATACTATTACTCATGCCCATAATTGCTATGAAACTCTTAAACCCAAGAATCCAATAAAAAAAATAGACTTCGCACAAATTTGGATTCTTAATAAGAAGCACGCATTCAAGTTTTGTTGAACCAACAACTATCATTCTGAACATTCTTAACCAAAAATATAAACATGCCTTGCCAATACAAGTTATGCGTGTAACTGAATTAATTCTGTTTTTACCAAAGTCAAGTCAAAATCAACTGAATCTCCACAACACTTGACCTGATATCCTAATTTTATTCACTTCAAAACCTTACGACAGAAGCCACATATCTTTTTGGATTTTTTTTTATAAATAAAGCAAAGGGGTAAATATAAGAAATGGAGACTGTACAAAGGTAGGACAAATTTGGGGTATGACAGATGCCCCTATCTAATTGGCTTAAACCGAGTAAGATGAACGGCTATGGCGTTCACTCTTTCAAGGTAGAAGACAATTAGATATAAAGAAAACCCTGAATTTGTCCAAAAAGAAAAGGAAAGCCCGGGAATCGAAATGCTGGATCAGGTATACCTCTAAGTAAACAATGAAAGACTAGCAAAAGATCGCCATCACCAAAAGGATAATGGGATGAAACACACACGGCTACTACCACCAAAAGGATGATATAGCTAAACACCATTGCACAATCTGACATTAATGATTATGACAGACCCCCCCACCAAAAGGATGACGGAGCGAAACTCACACAAAACAATATCGCACAATCTATAATTAATGACTATGACAGACCCCCCACCAAAAGGATGACGGAGCGTAAAACAAACAAACTATCGCACAATCTATCATTAATGACTATGATAGACCCCCCACCAAAAAGATGAAGGAGTGAAACACAAAAAACCATCGCACAATCTATCATTAATGACTATGTAAGACCCCCCACCAAAAGAATGACGGAGCGAAACACAAACAAACTATCGCTCAATCTATCATTAATGACTATGTTAGACCCCCCACTAAAAGGATGACGAGGCGAAAAACAAACAAACTATGGCACAATCTATCATTAATGACTATCATAGACCCCCCACCAAAAGGATGACAGAGCGAAACACAAACAAACTATCGCACAATCTATCATTAATGACTATGATAGACCCCCCACCAAAAGGATGACGGAGCGAAACACAAATAAACTATCGCACAATCTATCATTAATGACTATGATAGACCCCCCATCAAAAGGATGACGGATCGAAACACAAACAAACTATCGCACAATCTATCATTAATGACTATGATAGACCCCCACCAAAAGGATGACAGAGCGTAACACAAACAAACTATCGCACAATCTATCATTAATGACTATGATAGACCCCCAACCAAAAGGATGACAGGGCGAAACACAAACAAACTATCGCACAATCTATCATTAATGACTATGATAGACCCCCCACCAAAAGGATGACGGAGCGAAACACAAACAAACTATCGCACAATCTATCATTAATGACTATGATAGACCCCCCACCAAAAGGATGACGGAGCGAAACACTAACAAACTATCGCACAATCTATCATTAATGACTATGATAGACCCCCCACCAAAAGGATGACGGAGCGAAACACGAACAAACTATCGCACAATCTATCATTAATGACTATGATAGATCCACCCACCAAAAGGATGACGGAGCGAAACACAAACAAACTATCGCACAACCTATCATTAATGACTATGATAGACCCCTCATCAAAAGGATGACGGATCAAAACACAAACAAACTATCGCATAATCTATCATTAATGACTATGATAGACCCCCCACCAAAAGGATGACGGAACGTAAAACAAACAAACTATCGCACAATCTATCATTAATGACTATGATAGACCCCCTACCAAAAGGATGATGGAGCGAAACACAAACAAACTATCGCACAATCTATCATTAATGACTATGATAGACCCCCCACCAAAAGGATGACGGAGCGAAACACAAACAAACTATCTCACAATCTATCATTAATGACTATGATAGACCCCCAACCAAAAGGATGACGGAGCGAAACACTAACAAACTATCGCACAATCTATCATTAATGACTATGATAGACCCCCCCCCCAAAAGGATGACGGAGCGAAACACAAACAAACTATCGCACAATCTATCATTAATGACTATGATAGACCCCCCACCAAAAGGATGACGGAGCGAAACACGAACAAACTATCGCACAATCTATCATTAATGACTATGATAGATCCACCCACCAAAAGGATGACGGAGCGAAACACAAACAAACTATCGCACAACCTATCATTAATGACTATGATAGACCCCTCATCAAAAGGATGACGGATCAAAACACAAACAAACTATCGCATAATCTATCATTAATGACTATGAAAGACCCCCCACCAAAAGGATGACGGAACGTAAAACAAACAAACTATCGCACAATCTATCATTAATGACTATGATAGACCCCCTACCAAAAGGATGATGGAGCGAAACACAAACAAACTATCGCACAATCTATCATTAATGACTATGATAGACCCCCCACCAAAAGGATGACGGAGCGAAACACAAACAAACTATCGCACAATCTATCATTAATGACTATGATAGACCCCCCACCAAAAGGATGACGGAGCGAAACACTAACAAACTATCGCACAATCTATCATTAATGACTATGATAGACCCCCCCCCCCCAAAAAAGGATGACGGAACGTAACACAAACAAACTATCGCACAATCTATCATTAATGACTATGATAGACCCCCCCACCAAAAGTATGACGGAGCGAAACACAAACAAACTATCGCACAATCTATCATTAATGACTATGATAGACCCCCCACCAAAAGGATGACGGAGCGAAACACAAACAAACTATCGCACAATCTATCATTAATGACTATGATAGACCCCCAACCAAAAGGATGACGGAGCGAAACACTAACAAACTATCGCACAATCTATCATTAATGACTATGATAGACCCCCCCCAAAAGGATGACGGAGCGAAACACAAACAAACTATCGCACAATCTATCATTAATGACTATGATAGACCCCCCACCAAAAGGATGACGGAGCGAAACACGAACAAACTATCGCACAATCTATCATTAATGACTATGATAGACCCCCCCACCAAATGGATGACGGAGCGAAACACAAACAAACTATCGCATAACCTATCATTAATGACTATGATAGACCCCTCATCAAAAGTATGACGGATCAAAACACAAACAAACTATCGCACAATCTATCATTAATGACTATGATAGACCCCCCACCAAAAGGATGACGGAGCGAAACACAAACAAACTATCGCACAATCTGTCATTAATGACTATGATAGACCGCCCATCAAAAGGATGACGGATCGAAACACGAACAAACTATCGCACAATCTATCATTAATGACTATGATAGACCCCCCACCAAAAGGATGACGGAGCGAAACACAAACAAACTATCGCACAACCTATCATTAATGACTATGATAGACCCCTCATCAAAAGGATGACGGATCAAAACACAAACAAACTATCGCATAATCTATCATTAATGACTATGATAGACCCCCCACCAAAAGGATGACGGAACGTAAAACAAACAAACTATCGCACAATCTATCATTAATGACTATGATAGACCCCCTACCAAAAGGATGATGGAGCGAAACACAAACAAACTATCGCACAATCTATCATTAATGACTATGATAGACCCCCCACCAAAAGGATGACGGAGCGAAACACAAACAAACTATCTCACAATCTATCATTAATGACTATGATAGACCCCCAACCAAAAGGATGACGGAGCGAAACACTAACAAACTATCGCACAATCTATCATTAATGACTATGATAGACCCCCCCCCCAAAAGGATGACGGAGCGAAACACAAACAAACTATCGCACAATCTATCATTAATGACTATGATAGACCCCCCACCAAAAGGATGACGGAGCGAAACACGAACAAACTATCGCACAATCTATCATTAATGACTATGATAGATCCACCCACCAAAAGGATGACGGAGCGAAACACAAACAAACTATCGCACAACCTATCATTAATGACTATGATAGACCCCTCATCAAAAGGATGACGGATCAAAACACAAACAAACTATCGCATAATCTATCATTAATGACTATGAAAGACCCCCCACCAAAAGGATGACGGAACGTAAAACAAACAAACTATCGCACAATCTATCATTAATGACTATGATAGACCCCCTACCAAAAGGATGATGGAGCGAAACACAAACAAACTATCGCACAATCTATCATTAATGACTATGATAGACCCCCCACCAAAAGGATGACGGAGCGAAACACAAACAAACTATCGCACAATCTATCATTAATGACTATGATAGACCCCCCACCAAAAGGATGACGGAGCGAAACACTAACAAACTATCGCACAATCTATCATTAATGACTATGATAGACCCCCCCCCCCCAAAAAAGGATGACGGAACGTAACACAAACAAACTATCGCACAATCTATCATTAATGACTATGATAGACCCCCCCACCAAAAGTATGACGGAGCGAAACACAAACAAACTATCGCACAATCTATCATTAATGACTATGATAGACCCCCCACCAAAAGGATGACGGAGCGAAACACAAACAAACTATCGCACAATCTATCATTAATGACTATGATAGACCCCCAACCAAAAGGATGACGGAGCGAAACACTAACAAACTATCGCACAATCTATCATTAATGACTATGATAGACCCCCCCCAAAAGGATGACGGAGCGAAACACAAACAAACTATCGCACAATCTATCATTAATGACTATGATAGACCCCCCACCAAAAGGATGACGGAGCGAAACACGAACAAACTATCGCACAATCTATCATTAATGACTATGATAGACCCCCCCACCAAATGGATGACGGAGCGAAACACAAACAAACTATCGCATAACCTATCATTAATGACTATGATAGACCCCTCATCAAAAGTATGACGGATCAAAACACAAACAAACTATCGCACAATCTATCATTAATGACTATGATAGACCCCCCACCAAAAGGATGACGGAGCGAAACACAAACAAACTATCGCACAATCTGTCATTAATGACTATGATAGACCGCCCATCAAAAGGATGACGGATCGAAACACAAACAAACTATCGCACAATCTATCATTAATGACTATGATAGACCCCCCACCAAAAGGATGACGGAGCGAAACACAAACAAACTATCGCACAATCTATGATTAATGACTATGACAGACCCCCCACCAAAAGGATGACGTAGCGAAACACAAACAAACTATCACACAATCTATAATTAATGACTATGACAGACCCCCCACCAAAAGGATGACGGAGCGAAACACAAACAAACTATCGCACAATCTATCATTAATGACTATGATAGACCCCCCACCAAAAGGATGACAGAGCGAAACACTAACAAACTATCGCACAATCTATCATTAATGACTATGATAGACCCCCCACCAAAAGGATGACGGAGCGTAACACAAACAAACTATCGCACAATCTATCATTAATGGCTATGATAGACCCCCCACCAAAAGGATGACGGATCAAAACACAAACAATCTATCGCACAATCTATCATTAATGACTATGATAGACCCCCCACCAAAAGGATGACGGAGCGAAACACAAACAAACTATCGCACAATCTATCATTAATGACTATGATAGACCCCCCACCGAAAGGATGACGGAGCGAAACACTAACAAACTATCGCACAATCTAACATTAATGACTATGATAAACCCCCTACCAAAAGGATGACGGGGCGAAACACAAACAAACTATCGCACAATCTATCATTAATGACTATGATAGACCCCCCACCAAAAGGATGACGGAGCGAAACACGAACAAACTATCGCACAATCTATCATTAATGACTATGATAGACCCCCCCACCAAAAGGATGACGGAGCGTAACACAAACAAACTATCGCACAATCTATCATTAATGACTATGATAGACCCCGCACCAAAAGGATGACGGAACGTAACACAAACAAACTATCGCACAATCTATCATTAATGACTATGATAGACCCCCCACCAAAAGGATGACGGAGCGAAACACTAACAAACTATCGCACAATCTATCATTAATGACTATGATAGACCCCCCCCAAAAGGATGACGGAGCGAAACACAAACAAACTATCGCACAATCTATCATTAATGACTATGATAGACCCCCCACCAAAAGGATGACGGAGCGAAACACGAACAAACTATCGCACAATCTATCATTAATGACTATGATAGACCCCCCCACCAAATGGATGACAGAGCGAAACACAAACAAACTATCGCACAACCTATCATTAATGACTATGATAGACCCCTCATCAAAAGGATGACGGATCAAAACACAAACAAATATCGCATAATCTATCATTAATGACTATGATAGACCCCCCACCAAAAGGATGACGGAACGTAACACAAACAAACTATCGCACAATCTATCATTAATGACTATGATAGACCCCCCCACGAAAAGTATGACGGAGCGAAACACAAACAAACTATCGCACAATCTATCATTAATGACTATGATAGACCCCCCACCAAAAGGATGACGGAGCGAAACACAAACAAACTATCGCACAATCTATCATTAATGACTATGATAGACCCCCAACCAAAAGGATGACGGAGCGAAACACTAACAAACTATCGCACAATCTATCATTAATGACTATGATAGACCCCCCCCAAAAGGATGACGGAGCGAAACACAAACAAACTATCGCACAATCTATCATTAATGACTATGATAGACCCCCCACCAAAAGGATGACGGAGCGAAACACGAACAAACTATCGCACAATCTATCATTAATGACTATGATAGACCCCCCCACCAAAAGGATGACGGAGCGAAACACAAACAAACTATCGCACAACCTATCATTAATGACTATGATAGACCCCTCATCAAAAGGATGACGAATCAAAACACAAACAAACTATCGCATAATCTATCATTAATGACTATGATAGACCCCCCACCAAAAGGATGACGAAACGTAACACAAACAAACTATCGCACAATCTATCATTAATGACTATGATAGACCCCCCACCAAAAGGATGACGGAGCGAAACACGAACAAACTATCGCACAATCTATAATTAATGACTATGACAGACCCCCCACCAAAAGGATGACGGAGCGTAATACAAACAAACTATCGCACAATCTATCATTAATGACTATGATAGACCCCCCACCAAAAGGATGACAGAGCGAAACACTAACAAACTATCGCACAATCTATCATTAATGACTATGATAGACCCCCCACCAAAAGGATGACGGAGCGTAACACAAACAAACTATCGCACAATCTATCATTAATGGCTATGATAGACCCCCCACCAAAAGGATGACGGATCAAAACACAAACAATCTATCGCACAATCTAACATTAATGACTATGATAAACCCCCCACCAAAAGGATGACGGAGCGAAACACAAACAAACTATCGCACAATCTATCATTAATGACTATGATAGACCCCCCACCAAAAGGATGACGGACCGAAACACAAACAAACTATCGCACAATCTATCATTAATGACTATGATAGACCCCCCCACCAAAAGGATGACGGAGCGTAACACAAACAAACTATCGCACAATCTATCATTAATGACTATGATAGACCCCCCACCAAAAGGATGACGGAACGTAACACAAACAAACTATCGCACAATCTATCATTAATGACTATGATAGACCCCCCACCAAAAGGATGACGGAGCGAAACACTAACAAACTATCGCACAATCTATCATTAATGACTATGATAGACCCCCCCCCCCCCCCCCAAAAGGATGACGGAGCGAAACACAAACAAACTATCGCACAATCTATCATTAATGACTATGATAGACCCCCCACCAAAAGGATGACGGAGCGAAACACGAACAAACTATCGCACAATCTATCATTAATGACTATGATAGACCCCCCCCCCCCCCCACCAAATGGATGACGGAGCGAAACACAAACAAACTATCGCACAACCTATCATTAATGACTATGATAGACCCCCCACCAAAAGGATGACGGATCAAAACACAAACAAATATCGCATAATCTATCATTAATGACTATGATAGACCCCCCACCAAAAGGATGACGGAACGTAACACAAACAAACTATCGCACAATCTATCATTAATGACTATGATAGACCCCCCTGAAGGATAATTGCGATCTAAACGCAGCGGAAAACAAAAATTTTCCTTTAGTGATCCTCACGAATGAGCATGGTCAGTGATAGAACCGTTACCTCTTTGTGGCGATTCAGATCTTTGATGCAGCGATCACAAGCGTTGATGAAGTGCAACGCCTCTACTCAGTCCACACGAACAGCTTCCGGTCACAGTGCTAGCTGCTTACGAACGGAATTATTTGAGTGAGAAAAGAGAATCAAAAACGAAATTGCATCAAGTGAAAGCTTCATCACAAGGGTTCCTTTTATAGACTCTCTTGTGGGCTGCGGGCTAAAACCCTAATTCACATGATCCATAATAATATTATATATTATTATAATAACTATTATTATAATAAATATATTTATTTTATTATTATTTTATAACCATTATAAAATAACAATAATTATTATTATATTATCCGAATTTCTATTTTTCACTTAAGTGCACCGTACTTTACGGTGTTCCTTTGATTTCTCTATCTCTCATCAAACTGTCCTTATGTGTGTGACCCTGTAGGATTTCGTAACGTTGGTAATTATATTAAATTATATATATTTAACATAATAAACAGTAAGCGGTATCTAGCAACACATCACTGCTACCCAAGTCACGAAAATGTCATGTGATCTGACAAAACCTTTTTCGTGATAATATATGTTTGTACAATTACCCTTTTGCCCCTATGTCTATATTGAACACAAGGCATACACTGTGTCATCCTTGTCCAGTTCAATATTGGGCCCTTAGACATTTCTCCTGTTATGCAGGATTGGCAAATTCCATCTAGGACACTCATGTCCCTCAGCATGCTTCGTGGAGTGCCCATCAACTGTCTTTATGATCATCCAGTTACGGATAATGTTTGATCAGCAATAAAGCA
This sequence comes from Lathyrus sativus, assembly GCA_963859935.3. Taxonomy (NCBI): domain Eukaryota; kingdom Viridiplantae; phylum Streptophyta; class Magnoliopsida; order Fabales; family Fabaceae; genus Lathyrus; species Lathyrus sativus. The sequence continues at coordinate 311,359,335 of OZ012737.1, forward strand.
CCCGACTCTACATCTAGGGTCCATAGTGGTTTCAGGTCGAAGGGTGGTAATACACCATTATCACCATGAGAATAACTTATGACACTTTGCATAACATACTATGTAGTATTCTCATAGCGGGTCAATCCGGTATAAATATTACTCCTAATATTTATACCTATGTCAAGACTTGATAACTCTTTATCCATGATCCATGAGATGTGATCATCAGTCTATCTTCATAATAGTCTCAATGCTTTTAATGTTATCCCACTTTGCAATAAAGCTTGACTACGGATATTTTAAGAATAATGTCTTTATGTTTAATGGGATCTCATGATTAAGTCACACTTAACATTTCATTAAACAGACTAACTATTCTAGGGACTTTATTATTCTGAAAGACAAACATAATAAAGAAATGCCTTTTATTATTAAACGAATAATCTGATACAAGTACCAAAAAGTATTGGCCTCTAGGGCTTACACCAACAATCTCCCACTAGCACTAGAGCCAATTAGGCATACCCCTAATACCCATAGATCTAGTATGACCATCATGCTTCTGTTGCGCAAGAGGCTTTGTTAATGGGTCAGCGATATTGTCAAGTGTAGGTACTCTGCATATCTTCACATCTCCCCGATCGATTATCTCTCGAATGAGGTGATAACGCCTAAGTATGTGTTTGGATCGTTGGTGAGATCTAGGCTCCTTAGCTTGTGCGATAGCACCATTGTTATCACAATATAAACCAATGGGATCCACAATGCTAGGGACTATGCCAAGTTCACTAATGAACTTCTTGATCCAAACAGCTTCCTTTGCTGCATTTGAGGCAGCAATATACTCGGCCTCAGTTGTAGAATCAGCAACTGTTTCTTGCTTTGAACTTTTCCAGCTCACAGCGCCACCATTGAGACATAACACATAACCAGATTGTGATCTAAAATCATCCTTATCTGTCTGGAAGCTAGCATCAGTGTAACCAATTACATCAAGCTCTTCCTGACCTCCATATATCAAGAATGAATCCTTAGTCCTTCTCAAGTACTTAAGGATATTCTTGACAGCTACCCAGTGAGCATCACCGGGATCAGATTGGTACCTACTCGTTGCACTTAATGCATACGAGACATCTGGTCGAGTACATAACATGGCATACATGATAGATCCTATTGCAGATGCATATGGAATCTTATTCATGCGATCCCTTTCTTCCTTAGTTGAAGGGGATTGTGTTTTTGATAAACACAGACCATGTTGCATAGGTATGAATCCTTTCTTGGAATCATGCATATTAAAGCGTCTCAACACTTTATCTATGTATGTACTCTGACTTAGGCCAAGCAGTTTTTGTGATCTATCTCTATAGATCCTAATTCCTAATATATAGGCTGCTTCACCTAGGTCTTTCATAGAAAAACAATTCCCTAACCAAGTTTTTACTTGTTGCAAGGTAGGGACATCGTTTCCAATGAGTAATATGTCATCTACATATAATACCAGAAACACGATCATGCTCCCACTAACCTTCTTGTAGACACAAGGTTCATCTTCATTTTTGATGAATCCATATTGTTTTACGGTTTCATCAAAACGAAGATTCCAGCTTCTGGAAGCTTGCTTCAATCCATAGATTGATCGCTGTAACTTGCATATCTTTTGGGCATCTTGTGGTATGTCAAATCCTTCAGGTTGTGTCATGTACACATCCTCAAGAAGATTCCCATTAAGGAAAGCAGTTTTGACATCCATCTGCCATATTTCATAATCATGATATGCAGCGATGGCAAGTAAAATCCGAACAGATTTAAGCATTGCAACTGGTGAAAAGGTTTCATCATAGTCAACCCCATGAATTTGTTTATAGCCTTTTGCAACCAGTCTTGCTTTATAGGTATGTACCTTACCATCCATGTCAGTCTTCTTCTTGAAGACCCACTTGCATCCTATAGGGTTAACTCCTATAGGAGGTTCTACCAAGGTCCAAACCTGGTTTGTGTACATGGAATCCATTTCAGATTTCATGGCTTCTAGCCACTTCTCAGACTCAGGACCAGTTATGGCCTCTTTGTAGGTCACAGGCTCATCTTGATCCATGAGTAATACATCACCCTGATCACTTATGAGATATCCATATCTCTCAGGTTGGTGACGTATCCTGCTTGACCTACGCTGGTCTTGTTCTTCTTGAGCAGGTTGCTCTTCCACAACTACTTGTGTTTCCCGCTCTAGTTCCTCCATAGGTGTTTCAATGTTTTGTGATTCTTGAATTTCTTCAAGCTCTATTTTCCTCCCACTGTTTCCTTTGGAAATAAAATCCCTTTCCAGAAAGACTCCAGTTCGAGCGACAAACACTTTGCCCTCAGAAGGATTGTAGAAGTAATATCCTCTTGTTTCTTTAGGATACCCCACAAATAAGCATTTGTCAGATTTGGGCTCAAGCTTGGTTGAAATTTGTCGTTTGACGTAAACTTCGCAACCCCAAATCTTCATGTAAGACATATGTGGTTTCTTACCACTCCATATCTCATATGGTGTCTTATCAACCTTTTTGGATGGAACACGGTTAAGTGTGTAAGCTGCTGTTAATAATGCATGTCCCCAAAAGGAGTTTGGAAGATCGACGTGACTCATCATGGATCGGACCATGTCTAACAAGGTTCGATTTCTTCTCTCAGATACACCATTCCATTGTGGTGTTCCAGGAGGAGTAAGTTGGGATAGAATCCCATACTCTTTTAGATGGTCATCAAATTCTAGGCTTAAATATTCACCGCCTCGATCTGATCGAAGAACTTTAATATTCTTACCTAGTTGGTTTTGTACTTCATTCTTGAATTCCTTGAACTTTTCAAAGGACTCAGATTTGTGTTTCATTAAATACACATATCCGTATCTACTGAAGTCATCAGTAAAAGTGATGAAGTACTGAAAACCTCCTCTGGCTGGTATGTTCAGTGGTCCACATACATCAGTATGTATGAGTGCCAAAAGATCATTAGCCCTTTCACCTTTTCCTGTGAATGGGGACTTTGTCATCTTTCCAATTAAACAAGATCTGCATGTCTCATATGATTCATAATCAAAAGAGTCCAAGAGTCCATCTTTATGGAGTTTGGAAATGCGTTTCTCATTTATGTGGCCTAATCGACAGTGCCAAAGGTAAGTTGGATTCAACTCATTAGGTTTCAACCTTTTAGTATTAATGTTATAAATTGGCATTTCAAGATCAAGGACATATAGTCCATTATTCATTTTTGCAGTAGCATAGAATATATCATTCAAATAAATGGAGCAACAATTGTTCCTTATTATGAATGAAAAACCAAACTTGTCCAAACAAGAAACGGAAATAATATTCCTGCTAATTGCAGGTACATAATAACAGTTCTCTAACTGAATTATTAAACCACTAGGTAAAGTTAAAACATAAGTTCCTACAGCTAAAGCAGCAACCTTTGCTCCATTGCCAACTCGTAGGTCAACTTCACCTTTTGCCAAATTTCTACTCCTTTTTAGCCCCTGCACATTAGTACAAATGTGAGAACCGCATCCAGTATCTAATACCCATGATGCAGAAGTAGATAAATTAATTTCAATAACAAAAATACCTGAATTTGAAGTCTCTACTCCATTATTCTTATCTTCCAGGTACTTTGGGCAATTTCTCTTCCAATGTCCGGTCTTACCGCAATGGAAGCAAGTGCCCTCCTTTGCTATTCCTCCACTAGGCTTCAAAACAGGAGGAGTGGGTTTGGGTTTGGCAACTTCCTTGCCTTTCCCTCTACCACCCTGTTTGATGGGCCTCTTGTTCTGTTTCTTTCCATTACTGACCATCAGAATGGATTTCCCTTTTGTCTTCATATTCTGCTCAGCAGTTCTCAACATGCCTAGCAGTTCTGGAAGACTTTTGTCCAAGTCATTCATATTGAAATTCAGGACAAACTGACTGAAGCTCTCTGGCAACGATTGCAAGATCAGATCAATCGCAAGTTCCTTTCCAAGGGGAAACCCTAATCTGTCAAGGTTCTCCACATACCCAATCATCTTGAGTACATGGGGACTTACAGGGGCTCCCTCAGCTAACTTGCTGTTAAAAAGGGACTTTGAAACCTGAAACCTCTCATTTCTTGCTTGCTCTTGATAAAGCGTTTTCAGATGTCCGATCATATCGAACGCAGACATGTTCTCGTGTTGCTTTTGCAACTCAGAGTTCATGGTAGCAAGCATGAGGCAAGCGGTTTCATTGGCATCATCGAAATGCTTCTTATAAGCATCTCTTTCTGCCTTTGGTGCAGAACTAGGAGGTTCCTCCTCAGGAACTGGTGTCTCCAAGACATACAGCTTCTTATCGTGCTTGAGGACAATCCTCAGATTACGGTGCCAATCCAGGAAATTTGTCCCAGACAATTTTTCCTTATCTAGGATGGATCGCAAAATATTGTTCGATGTGTTTGTTGTCATGGTAATCTACAAGAGAAATATGAAAATATAAGTATCATTAAAACAACATATTTAATTAGGCCTTTAATCAAATATGCTCCCACTATTTTATTCAAAACAAATGACCCTCATCATTTGATTCGGAAAATCCCGTTGGAAGACTTTCTAGTGGGTCGAGATCCATGTTTCACTTTGTTTTAAGTCAGCGTTAGGCTGATTACACAAAACTAAGTTATTTAGGTAGGAACTCCTTCCAATTGTATCTCATACAACTCTCGAATATTTTCAATTGGGTGAATAACTCCTTATTCTGATCCATCACATGAATCATTCCCAATTCTTGCTTCTAAACATATATAATCTTATTATAATTTGTTTAGTTAAGTTTGACCCATTGTTTTAGCAATTGGATATTACAATTATCCCATCACACCTTACTAATATAGAACATGCACCTCGCGTAGGCGAAACCTACAATGCTCGATACTAGTCTTGATGAGTGCTAAAAATTGGAAAGCATAAACTTAATATTTAATTTTGAGGGAATTTGTTATTAGTTTGATCTCACCGGCTTAACATGCAAAACGTCTCTCACATGCATCAACATACAATTACATGCATCAACATACATATAAAAAAAAAGATACAATTATGGCCCCTAACGCAATTGTTCTCTCAAGCCAATGAGAGAACCTAAGCTAACCTAATAACGATCTAAGCTTCTCCAAGCATGATCTCCAAGGTTATCCTCCTTTAATATTGAATACTTCCTCTTTTTTTTTTTCATAACATAATATTACATTACATATAAGAAATATTACATTACATATAAGAGAACTCGTTTTACATACGAGGGAGTGAGATGAGAAAAGAAGTTACATAAAGAGATTGAGAGAGAGGCACGACACGCAGGCCGTATTCAAAAATCCCAAAACAATAATAAAGGAAAAACTAAGGCCATAACTGATCACCACAAATAAATAATAATAAACACACTTTTATTATTAGTTTAAAATTCCGATAATTAAATAAACTAAATCAAATTTCGGCTGATTGATCACACTTTGCAGACTTAGCCGGGGGTTCCGCTGCCCGGTCAGCGGACGGTGGTTCCGCTGACCGTTCAGCGGACGGGGGTCAAGGGGGCAGCGCCCCCTTGCGGGGTTGTTAGGGGCAGCGCCCCAGCGAAAATTTTTATGAACACTTCATTGTATTTCACGTCGTTTCCTGCACAACTTTTGTGCATTTACAATCCCAACCGGAAAAGTCTGCGGCAATACAACACTTGTACTGCCATTAATCCTAATGCAACAATTTCATGCCGTCAAACACAACTCGATTGATAACTCAATATGATAGATCAACATGTCATTGCTTCACCATACTAACGTCGGATTCCGAAGCGAATGAAAGTGATGATCTTTCAAAAGAATTACAATCCTTATGTGATTGAATGGATGAAATCAAAACAGTATATCCCATATACCATCTTTGCATCAGAATTTCTTATATCTTATATAAAAGTGATCGATCTAATTGTGTAACCTATGGATGATCAATGTATCGCACAACTTCACCATACTAATGTCGGATTCCGAAGCATAATCAACATCAATCATCCAAATCGTACACAACAGATGCCAAATTTAATTAATCGTTTATTGTTAAATTCATTCTGTGTTTTAATCGAATCAAATACAGAAAAGACGGAAATTTAACAGCTATCAGATCCATGGTTTCGTAAGTGGCTCTGATACCACTGAAGGATAATTGCGATCTAAACGCAGCGGAAAACAAAAATTTTCCTTTAGTGATCCTCACGAATGAGCATGGTCAGTGATAGAACCGTTACCTCTTTGTGGCGATTCAGATCTTTGATGCAGCGATCACAAGCGTTGATGAAGTGCAACGCCTCTACTCAGTCCACACGAACAGCTTCCGGTCACAGTGCTAGCTGCTTACGAACGGAATTATTTGAGTGAGAAAAGAGAATCAAAAACGAAATTGCATCAAGTGAAAGCTTCATCACAAGGGTTCCTTTTATAGACTCTCTTGTGGGCTGCGGGCTAAAACCCTAATTCACATGATCCATAATAATATTATATATTATTATAATAACTATTATTATAATAAATATATTTATTTTATTATTATTTTATAACCATTATAAAATAACAATAATTATTATTATATTATCCGAATTTCTATTTTTCACTTAAGTGCACCGTACTTTACGGTGTTCCTTTGATTTCTCTATCTCTCATCAAACTGTCCTTATGTGTGTGACCCTGTAGGATTTCGTAACGTTGGTAATTATATTAAATTATATATATTTAACATAATAAACAGTAAGCGGTATCTAGCAACACATCACTGCTACCCAAGTCACGAAAATGTCATGTGATCTGACAAAACCTTTTTCGTGATAATATATGTTTGTACAATTACCCTTTTGCCCCTATGTCTATATTGAACACAAGGCATACACTGTGTCATCCTTGTCCAGTTCAATATCGGGCCCTTAGACATTTCTCCTGTTATGCAGGATTGGCAAATTCCATCTAGGACACTCATGTCCCTCAGCATGCTTCGTGGAGTGCCCATCAACTGTCTTTATGATCATCCAGTTACGGATAATGTTTGATCAGCAATAAAGCACCCGACTCTACATCTAGGGTCCATAGTGGTTTCAGGTCGAAGGGTGGTAATACACCATTATCACCATGAGAATAACTTATGACACTTTGCATAACATACTATGTAGTATTCTCATAGCGGGTCAATCCGGTATAAATATTACTCCTAATATTTATACCTATGTCAAGACTTGATAACTCTTTATCCATGATCCATGAGATGTGATCATCAGTCTATCTTCATAATAGTCTCAATGCTTTTAATGTTATCCCACTTTGCAATAAAGCTTGACTACGGATATTTTAAGAATAATGTCTTTATGTTTAATGGGATCTCATGATTAAGTCACACTTAACATTTCATTAAACAGACTAACTATTCTAGGGACTTTATTATTCTGAAAGACAAACATAATAAAGAAATGCCTTTTATTATTAAACGAATAATCTGATACAAGTACCAAAAAGTATTGGCCTCTAGGGCTTACACCAACACCCCCACCAAAAGTATGACGGAGCGAAACACAAACAATCTATCGCATAATCTATCATTAATGACTATGATAGACCCCCCACCAAAAGGATGACGGAGCGAAACACAAACAAACTATCGCACAATCTATCATTAATGACTATGATAGACCCCCAACCAAAAGGATGACGGAGCGAAACGCTAACAAACTATCGCACAATCTATCATTAATGACTATGATAGACCCCCCCCCCCCCCCCAAAAGGATGACGGAGCGAAACACAAACAAACTATCGCACAATCTATCCTTAATGACTATGATAGACCCCCCACCAAAAGGATGACGGAGCGAAACACGAACAAACTATCGCACAATCTATCATTAATGACTATGATAGACCCCCCCACCAAAAGGATGACGGAGCGAAACACAAACAAACTATCGCACAACCTATCATTGATGACTATGATAGACCCCTCATCAAAAGGATGACGGATCAAAACACAAACAAACTATCGCATAATCTATCATTAATGACTATGATAGACCCCCCACCAAAAGGATGACGAAACGTAACACAAACAAACTATCGCACAATCTATCATTAATGACTATGATAGACCCCCCACCAAAAGGATGACGGAGCGAAACACGAACAAACTATCGTACAATCTATCATTAATGACTATGATAGATCCACCCACCAAAAGGATGACGGAGCAAAACACAAACAAACTATCGCACAACCTATCATTAATGACTATGATAGACCCCTCATCAAAAGGATGACGGATCAAAACACAAACAAACTGACGCATAATCTATCATTAATGACTATGATAGACCCCCCACCAAAAGGATGACGGAACGTAAAACAAACAAACTATCGCACAATCTATCATTAATGACTATGATAGACCCCCCACCAAAAGGATGATGGAGCGAAACACAAACAAACAATCGCACAATCTATCATTAATGACTATGATAGACCCCCCCCCCCCAAAGGATGACGGAGCGAAACACAAACAAACTATCGCACAATCTATCATTAATGACTATGACAGACCCCCCACCAAAAGGATGACGTAGCGAAACACAAACAAACTATCGCACAATCTATAATTAATGACTATGACAGACCCCCCACCAAAAGGATGACGGAGCGAAACACAAACAAACTATCGCACAATCTATCATTAATGACTATGACAGACCCCCCACCAAAAGGATGACAGAGCGAAACACTAACAAACTATCGCACAATCTATCATTAATGACTATGATAGACCCCCCACCAAAAGGATGACGGAGCGTAACACAAACAAACTATCGCACAATCTATCATTAATGGCTATGATAGACCCCCCACCAAAAGGATGACGGATCAAAACACAAACAATCTATCGCACAATCTATCATTAATGACTATGATAGACCCCTCACCAAAAGGATGACGGAGCGAAACACAAACAAACTATCGCACTATCTATCATTAAAGACTATGATAGACCCCCCACCGAAAGGATGACGGAGCGAAACACTAACAAACTATCGCACAATCTAACATTAATGACTATGATAAACCCCCCACCAAAAGGATGACGGAGCGAAACACAAACAAACTATCGCACAATCTATCATTAATGACTATGATAGACCCCCCACCAAAAGGATGACGGAGCGAAACACAAACAAACTATCGCACAATCTATCATTAATGACTATGATAGACCCCTCCACCAAAAGGATGACGGAGCGTGACACAAACAAACTATCGCATAATCTATCATTAATGACTATGATAGACCCCCCACCAAAAGGATGACGGAACGTAACACAAACAAACTATCGCACAATCTATCATTAATGACTATGATAGACCCCCCACCAAAAGGATGACGGAGCGAAACACTAACAAACTATCGCACAATCTATCATTAATGACTATGATAGACCCCCCCCAAAAGGATGACGGAGCGAAACACAAAGAAACTATCGCACAATCTATCATTAATGACTATGATAGACCCCCCACCAAAAGGATGACGGAGCGAAACACGAACAAACTATCGCACAATCTATCATTAATGACTATGATAGACCCCCCCACCAAATGGATGACGGAGCGAAACACAAACAAACTATCGCACAACCTATCATTAATGACTATGATAGACCCCTCATCAAAAGGATGACGGATCAAAACACAAACAAATATCGCATAATCTATCATTAATGACTATGATAGACCCCCCACCAAAAGGATGACGGAACGTAACACAAACAAACAAACTATCGCACAATCTATCATTAATGACTATGATAGACCCCCCACCAAAAGTATGACGGAGCGAAACACAAACAAACTATCGCACAATCTATCATTAATGACTATGATAGACCCCCCACCAAAAGGATGACGGAGCGAAAGACAAACAAGTTATCGCACAATCTATCATTAATGACTATGATAGACCCCCAACCAAAAGGATGACGGAGCGAAACACTAACAAACTATCGCACAATCTATCATTAATAACTATGATAGACCCCCCCCAAAAGGATGACGGAGCGAAACACAAACAAACTATCGCACAATCTATCATTAATGACTATGATAGACCCCCCACCAAAAGGATGACGGAGCGAAACACGAACAAACTATCGCACAATCTATCATTAATGACTATGATAGACCCCCCCACCAAAAGGATGACGGAGCGAAACACAAACAAACTATCGCACAACCTATCATTAATGACTATGATAGACCCCCCACCAAAAGGATGACGGATCAAAACACAAACAATCTATCGCACAATCTATCATTAATGACTATGATAGACCCCCCACCAAAAGGATGACGGAGCGAAACACAAACAAACTATCGCACAATCTATCATTAATGACTATGATAGACCCCCCACCGAAAGGATGACGGAGCGAAACACTAACAAACTATCGCACAATCTAACATTAATGACTATGATAAACCCCCTACCAAAAGGATGACGGGGCGAAACACAAACAAACTATCGCACAATCTATCATTAATGACTATGATAGACCCCCCACCAAAAGGATGACGGAGCGAAACACGAACAAACTATCGCACAATCTATCATTAATGACTATGATAGACCCCCCCACCAAAAGGATGACAGAGCGAAACACAAACAAACTATCGCACAACCTATCATTAATGACTATGATAGACCCCTCATCAAAAGGATGACGGATCAAAACACAAACAAATATCGCATAATCTATCATTAATGACTATGATAGACCCCCCACCAAAAGGATGACGGAACGTAACACAAACAAACTATCGCACAATCTATCATTAATGACTATGATAGACCCCCCCACGAAAAGTATGACGGAGCGAAACACAAACAAACTATCGCACAATCTATCATTAATGACTATGATAGACCCCCCACCAAAAGGATGACGGAGCGAAACACAAACAAACTATCGCACAATCTATCATTAATTACTATGATAGACCCCCAACCAAAAGGATGACGGAGCGAAAGACAAACAAGTTATCGCACAATCTATCATTAATGACTATGATAGACCCCCAACCAAAAGGATGACGGAGCGAAACACTAACAAACTATCGCACAATCTATCATTAATAACTATGATAGACCCCCCCCAAAAGGATGACGGAGCGAAACACAAACAAACTATCGCACAATCTATCATTAATGACTATGATAGACCCCCCACCAAAAGGATGACGGAGCGAAACACGAACAAACTATCGCACAATCTATCATTAATGACTATGATAGACCCCCCCACCAAAAGGATGACGGAGCGAAACACAAACAAACTATCGCACAATCTATCATTAATGACTATGATAGACCCCCCACCAAAAGGATGACGGAGCGAAACACGAACAAACTATCGCACAATCTATCATTAATGACTATGATAGACCCCCCCACCAAAAGGATGACGGAGCGAAACACAAACAAACTATCGCACAACCTATCATTAATGACTATGATAGACCCCCCACCAAAAGGATGACGGATCAAAACACAAACAATCTATCGCACAATCTATCATTAATGACTATGATAGACCCCCCACCAAAAGGATGACGGAGCGAAACACAAACAAACTATCGCACAATCTATCATTAATGACTATGATAGACCCCCCACCGAAAGGATGACGGAGCGAAACACTAACAAACTATCGCACAATCTAACATTAATGACTATGATAAACCCCCTACCAAAAGGATGACGGGGCGAAACACAAACAAACTATCGCACAATCTATCATTAATGACTATGATAGACCCCCCACCAAAAGGATGACGGAGCGAAACACGAACAAACTATCGCACAATCTATCATTAATGACTATGATAGACCCCCCCACCAAAAGGATGACAGAGCGAAACACAAACAAACTATCGCACAACCTATCATTAATGACTATGATAGACCCCTCATCAAAAGGATGACGGATCAAAACACAAACAAATATCTCATAATCTATCATTAATGACTATGATAGACCCCCCACCAAAAGGATGACGGAACGTAACACAAACAAACTATCGCACAATCTATCATTAATGACTATGATAGACCCCCCCACGAAAAGTATGACGGAGCGAAACACAAACAAACTATCGCACAATCTATCATTAATGACTATGATAGACCCCCCACCAAAAGGATGACGGAGCGAAACACAAACAAACTATCGCACAATCTATCATTAATTACTATGATAGACCCCCAACCAAAAGGATGACGGAGCGAAACACTAACAAACTATCGCACAATCTATCATTAATAACTATGATAGACCCCCCCCAAAAGGATGACGGAGCGAAACACAAACAAACTATCGCACAATCTATCATTAATGACTATGATAGACCCCCCACCAAAAGGATGACGGAGCGAAACACGAACAAACTATCGCACAATCTATCATTAATGACTATGATAGACCCCCCCACCAAAAGGATGACGGAGCGAAACACAAACAAACTATCGCACAACCTATCATTAATGACTATGATAGACCCCTCATCAAAAGGATGACGGATCAAAACACAAACAAACTATCGCATAATCTATCATTAATGACTATGATAGACCCCCCACCAAAAGAATGACGAAACGTAACACAAACAAACTATCGCACAATCTATCATTAATGACTATGATAGACCCCCCACCAAAAGGATGACGGAGCGAAACACGAACAAACTATCGCACAATCTATCATTAATGACTATGATAGACCCCTCATCAAAAGGATGACGGATCAAAACACAAACAAACTATCGCATAATCTATCATTAATGACTATGATAGACCTCCCACCAAAAGGATGACGGAACGTAAAACAAACAAATTATCGCACAATCTATCATTAATGACTATGATAGACCCCCCACCAAAAGGATGATGGAGCGAAACACAAACAAACAATCGCACAATCTATCATTAATGACTATGATAGACCCCCCACCAAAAGGATGACGGAGCGAAACACAAACAAACTATCGCACAATCTATCATTAATGACTATGATAGACCCCCCACCAAAAGGATGACGGAGCGAAACACTAACAAACTATCGCACAATCTATCATTAATGACTATGATAGACCCCCCCCCCCCCCAAAAAGGATGACGGAGCGAAACACAAACAAACTATCGCACAATCTATCATTAATGACTATGATAGACCCCCCACCAAAAGGATGACGGAGCGAAACACGAACAAACTATCGCACAATCTATCATTAATGACTATGATAGACCCCCCCCCCCCCACCAAAAGGATGACGGAGCGAAACACAAACAAACTATCGCATAACCTATCATTAATGACTATGATAGACCCCTCATCAAAAGGATGACGGATCAAAACACAAACAAACTATCGCATAATCTATCATTAATGACTATGATAGACCACCCACCAAAAGGATGACGGAACGTAACACAAACAAACTATCGCACAATCTGTCATTAATGACTATGATAGACCCCCCATCAAAAGGATGACGGATCGAAACACAAACAAACTATCGCACAATCTATCATTAATGACTATGATAGACCCCCCACCAAAAGGATGACGGAGCGAAACACAAACAAACTATCACACAATCTATGATTAATGACTATGACAGACCCCCCACCAAAAGGATGACGTAGCGAAACACAAACAAACTATCGCACAATCTATAATTAATGACTATGACAGACCCCCCACCAAAAGGATGACGGAGCGAAACACAAACAAACTATCGCACAATCTATAATTAATGACTATGACAGACCCCCCACCAAAAGGATGACGGAGCGAAACACAAACAAACTATCGCACAATCTATCATTAATGACTATGATAGACCCCCCACCAAAAGGATGACGGAGCGAAACACAAACAAACTATCGCACAATCTGTCATTAATGACTATGATAGACCCCCCATCAAAAGGATGACGGATCGAAACACAAACAAACTATCGCACAATCTATCATTAATGACTATGATAGACCCCCCACCAAAAGGATGACGGAGCGAAACACAAACAAACTATCACACAATCTATGATTAATGACTATGACAGACCCCCCACCAAAAGGATGACGTAGCGAAACACAAACAAACTATCGCACAATCTATAATTAATGACTATGACAGACCCCCCACCAAAAGGATGACGGAGCGAAACACAAACAAATTATCGCACAATCTATCATTAATGACTATGATAGACCCCCCACCAAAAGGATGACAGACCGAAACACTAACAAACTATCGCACAATCTATCATTAATGACTATGATAGACCCCCCACCAAAAGGATGACGGAGCGTAACACAAACAAACTATCGCACAATCTATCATTAATGACTATGATAGACCCCCACCAAAAGGATGACGGATCAAAACACAAACAATCTATCGCACAATCTATCATTAATGGCTATGATAGACCCCCCACCAAAAGGATGACGGATCAAAACACAAACAATCTATCGCACAATCTATCATTAATGACTATGATAGACCCCCCACCAAAAGGATGACGGAGCGAAACACAAACAAACTATCGCACAATCTATCATTAATGACTATGATAGACCCCCCACCGAAAGGATGACGGAGCGAAACACTAACAAACTATCGCACAATCTAACATTAATGACTATGATAAACCCCCCACCAAAAGGATGACGGAGCGAAACACAAACAAACTATCGCACAATCTATCATTAATGACTATGACAGACCCCCACCAAAAGGATGACGGAGCGAAACACAAACAAACTATCGCACAATCTATAATTAATGACTATGACAGACCCCCCACCAAAAGGATGACGGAGCGAAACACAAACAAACTATCGCACAATCTATCATTAATGACTATGATAGACCCCCTACCAAAAGGATGACGGAGCGAAACACAAACAAACTATCGCACAATCTATCATTAATAACTATGATAGACCCCCCATCAAAAGGATGACGGATCGAAACACAAACAAACTATCGCACAATCTATCATTAATGACTATGATAGACCCCCCCCCCCCAAAAGGATGACGGAGCGAAACACAAACAAACTATCGCACAATCTATCATTAATGACTATGATAGACCCCCCACCAAAAGGATGACGGAGCGAAACACGAACAAACTATCGCACAATCTATCATTAATGACTATGATAGACCCCCCCACCAAAAGGATGACGGAGCGAAACACAAACAAACTATCGCACAACCTATCATTAATGACTATGATAGACCCCTCATCAAAAGGATGACGGATCAAAACACAAACAAACTATCGCATAATCTATCATTAATGACTATGATAGACCCCCCACCAAAAGGATGACGGAACGTAACACAAACAAACTATCGCACAATCTATCATTAATGACTATGATAGACCCCCCCACCAAAAGGATGACGGAGCGAAACACAAACAAACTATCGCACAATCTATCATTAATGACTATGACAGACCCCCCACCAAAAGGATGACGGAGCAAAACACAAACAAACTATCGCACAATCTATAATTAATGACTATGACAGACCCCCCACCAAAAGGATGACGGAGCGAAACACAAACAAACTATCGCACAATCTATCATTAATGACTATGATAGACCCCCCACCAAAAGGATGATGGAGCGAAACACAAACAAACTATCGCACAATCTGTCATTAATGACTATGATAGACCCCCCATCAAAAGGATGATGGATCGAAACACAAACAAACTATCGCACAATCTATCATTAATGACTATGATAGACCCCCCACCAAAAGGATGACGGAGCGAAACACGAACAAACTATCGCACAATCTATCATTAATGACTATGATAGACCCCCCCCCCCCCCCACCACCAAAAGGATGACGGAGCGAAACACAAACAAACTATCGCACAACCTATCATTAATGACTATGATAGACCCCTCATCAAAAGGATGACGGATCAAAACACAAACAAACTATCGCATAATCTATCATTAATGACTATGATAGACCCCCCACCAAAAGGATGACGGAACGTAACACAAACAAACTATCGCACAATCTATCATTAATGACTATGATAGAAACCCCCACCAAAAGGATGACGGAGCGAAACACAAACAAACTATCGCACAATCTATCATTAATGACTATGACAGACCCCCCACCAAAAGGATGACGGAGCGAAACACAAACAAACTATCGCACAATCTATAATTAATGACTATGACAGACCCCCCACCAAAAGGATGACGGAGCGAAACACAAACAAACTATCGCACAATCTATCATTAATGACTATGATAGACCCCCCACCAAAAGGATGACGGAGCGAAACACAAACAAACTATCGCACAATCTGTCATTAATGACTATGATAGACCCCCCATCAAAAGGATGACGGATCGAAACACAAACAAACTATCGCACAATCTATCATTAATGACTATGATAGACCCCCCACCAAAAGGATGACGGAGCGAAACACAAACAAACTATCACACAATCTATGATTAATGACTATGACAGACCCCCCACCAAAAGGATGACGTAGCGAAACACAAACAAACTATCGCACAATCTATAATTAATGACTATGACAGACCCCCCACCAAAAGGATGACGGAGCGAAACACAAACAAATTATCGCACAATCTATCATTAATGACTATGATAGACCCCCCACCAAAAGGATGACAGACCGAAACACTAACAAACTATCGCACAATCTATCATTAATGACTATGATAGACCCCCCACCAAAAGGATGACGGAGCGTAACACAAACAAACTATCGCACAATCTATCATTAATGACTATGATAGACCCCCACCAAAAGGATGACGGATCAAAACACAAACAATCTATCGCACAATCTATCATTAATGGCTATGATAGACCCCCCACCAAAAGGATGACGGATCAAAACACAAACAATCTATCGCACAATCTATCATTAATGACTATGATAGACCCCCCACCAAAAGGATGACGGAGCGAAACACAAACAAACTATCGCACAATCTATCATTAATGACTATGATAGACCCCCCACCGAAAGGATGACGGAGCGAAACACTAACAAACTATCGCACAATCTAACATTAATGACTATGATAAACCCCCCACCAAAAGGATGACGGAGCGAAACACAAACAAACTATCGCACAATCTATCATTAATGACTATGACAGACCCCCACCAAAAGGATGACGGAGCGAAACACAAACAAACTATCGCACAATCTATAATTAATGACTATGACAGACCCCCCACCAAAAGGATGACGGAGCGAAACACAAACAAACTATCGCACAATCTATCATTAATGACTATGATAGACCCCCTACCAAAAGGATGACGGAGCGAAACACAAACAAACTATCGCACAATCTATCATTAATAACTATGATAGACCCCCCATCAAAAGGATGACGGATCGAAACACAAACAAACTATCGCACAATCTATCATTAATGACTATGATAGACCCCCCCCCCCCAAAAGGATGACGGAGCGAAACACAAACAAACTATCGCACAATCTATCATTAATGACTATGATAGACCCCCCACCAAAAGGATGACGGAGCGAAACACGAACAAACTATCGCACAATCTATCATTAATGACTATGATAGACCCCCCCACCAAAAGGATGATGGAGCGAAACACAAACAAACTATCGCACAACCTATCATTAATGACTATGATAGACCCCTCATCAAAAGGATGACGGATCAAAACACAAACAAACTATCGCATAATCTATCATTAATGACTATGATAGACCCCCCACCAAAAGGATGACGGAACGTAACACAAACAAACTATCGCACAATCTATCATTAATGACTATGATAGACCCCCCCACCAAAAGGATGACGGAGCGAAACACAAACAAACTATCGCACAATCTATCATTAATGACTATGACAGACCCCCCACCAAAAGGATGACGGAGCAAAACACAAACAAACTATCGCACAATCTATAATTAATGACTATGACAGACCCCCCACCAAAAGGATGACGGAGCGAAACACAAACAAACTATCGCACAATCTATCATTAATGACTATGATAGACCCCCCACCAAAAGGATGATGGAGCGAAACACAAACAAACTATCGCACAATCTGTCATTAATGACTATGATAGACCCCCCATCAAAAGGATGATGGATCGAAACACAAACAAACTATCGCACAATCTATCATTAATGACTATGATAGACCCCCCACCAAAAGGATGACGGAGCGAAACACAAACAAACTATCGCACAATCTATGATTAATGACTATGACAGACCCCCCACCAAAAGGATGACGGAGCGAAACACAAACAAACTATCGCACAATCTATAATTAATGACTATGACAGACCCCCCACCAAAAGGATGACGGAGCGAAACACAAACAAACTATCGCACAATCTATCATTAATGACTATGATAGACCCCCCACCAAAAGGATCACAGAGCGAAACACTAACAAACTATCGCACAATCTATCATTAATGACTATGATAGACCCCCCACCAAAAGGATGACGAAGCGTAACACAAACAAACTATCGCACAATCTATCATTAATGACTATGATAGACCCCCCACCAAAAGGATGACGGATCAAAACACAAACAAACTATCGCACAATCTATCATTAATGACTATGATAGACCCCCCACCAAAAGGATGACGGAGCGAAACACAAACAAACTATCGCACAATCTATCATTAATGACTATGATAGACCCCCCACCAAAAGGATGACGGAGCGAAACACTAACAAACTATCGCACAATCTAACATTAATGACTATGATAAACCCCCCACCAAAAGGATGACGGAGCGAAACACAAACAAACTATCGCACAATCTATCATTAATGACTATGATAGACCCCCCACCAAAAGAATGACGGAGCGAAACACGAACAAACTATCGCACAATCTATCATTAATGACTATGATAGACCCCCCACCAAAAGGATGACGGAGCGAAACACAAACAAACTATCACACAACCTATCATTAATGACTATGATAGACCCCTCATCAAAAGGATGACGGATCAAAACACAAACAAACTATCACATAATCTATCATTAATGACTATGATAGACCCCCCACCAAAAGGATGACGGAGCGAAACACAAACAAACTATCGCACAACCTATCATTAATGACTATGATAGACCCCTCATCAAAAGGATGACGGATCAAAACACTAACAAACTATCGCATAATCTATCATTAATGACTATGATAGACCCCCCACCAAAAGGATGACGGAACGTAACACAAACAAACTATCGCACAATCTATCATTAATGACTATGATAGACCCCCCCACCAAAAGGATGACGGAGCGAAACACAAACAAACTATCGCACAATCTATCATTAATGACTATGACAGACCCCCCACCAAAAGGATGACGGAGCAAAACACAAACAAACTATCGCACAATCTATAATTAATGACTATGACAGACCCCCCACCAAAAGGATGACGGAGCGAAACACAAACAAACTATCGCACAATCTATCATTAATGACTATGATAGACCCCCCACCAAAAGGATGATGGAGCGAAACACAAACAAACTATCGCACAATCTGTCATTAATGACTATGATAGACCCCCCATCAAAAGGATGATGGATCGAAACACAAACAAACTATCGCACAATCTATCATTAATGACTATGATAGACCCCCCACCAAAAGGATGACGGAGCGAAACACAAACAAACTATCGCACAATCTATCATTAATGACTATGATAGACCCCCCACCAAAAGGATGACGGAGCGAAACACAAACAAACTATCGCACAATCTATAATTAATGACTATGACAGACCCCCCACCAAAAGGATGACGGAGCGAAACACAAACAAACTATCGCACAATCTATAATTAATGACTATGACAGACCCCCCACCAAAAGGATGACGGAGCGAAACACAAACAAACTATCGCACAATCTATCATTAATGACTATGATAGACCCCCCACCAAAAGGATCACAGAGCGAAACACTAACAAACTATCGCACAATCTATCATTAATGACTATGATAGACCCCCCACCAAAAGGATGACGAAGCGTAACACAAACAAACTATCGCACAATCTATCATTAATGACTATGATAGACCCCCCACCAAAAGGATGACGGATTAAAACACAAACAAACTATCGCACAATCTATCATTAATGACTATGATAGACCCCCCCACCAAAAGGATGACGGAGCGTAACACAAACAAACTATCTCACAATCTATCATTAATGACTATGATAGACCCCCCACCAAAAGGATGACAGAACGTAACACAAACAAACTATCGCACAATCTATCATTAATGACTATGATAGACCCCCCACCAAAAGGATGACGAGGCGAAACACAAACAAACTATCGCACAATCTATCATTAATGACTATGACAGACCCCCCGCCAAAAGGATGACGGAGCGAAACACAAACAAACTATCGCACAATCTATAGTTAATGACTATGACAGACCCCCCACCAAAAAGATGACGGAGCGAAACACAAATTAACTATCGCACAATCTATCATTAATGACTATGATAGACCCCCCACCAAAAGGATGACAGAGCGAAACACAAACAAACTATCGCACAATCTATCATTAATAACTATGATAGACCCCCCATCAAAAGGATGACGGATCGAAACACAAACAAACTATCGCACAATCTATCATTAATGACTATGACAGACCCCCCACCAAAAGGATGACGGAGCGAAACACAAACAAACTATCGCACAATCTATAATTAATGACTATGACAAACCCCCCACCAAAAGGATGACAGAGCGAAACACAAACAAACTATCGCACAATCTATCATTAATAACTATGATAGACCCCCCATCAAAAGGATGACGGATCGAAACACAAACAAACTATCGCACAATCTATCATTAATGACTATGATAGACCCCCCCCCCCCCCCCCAAAAGGATGACGGAGCGAAACACAAACAAACTATCGCACAATCTATCATTAATGACTATGATAGACCCCCCACCAAAAGGATGACGGAGCGAAACACGAACAAACTATCACACAATCTATCATTAATGACTATGATAGACCCCCCCCCCCCCACCAAAAGGATGACGGAGCGAAACACAAACAAACTATCGCACAACCTATCATTAATGACTATGATAGACCCCTCATCAAAAGGATGACGGATCAAAACACAAACAAACTATCGCATAATCTATCATTAATGACTATGATAGACCCCCCACCAAAAGGATGACGGAACGTAACACAAACAAACTATCGCACAATCTATCATTAATAAATATGATAGACCCCCCCACCAAAAGGATGACGGAGCGAAACACAAACAAACTATCGCACAATCTATCATTAATGACTATGACAGACCCCCCACCAAAAGGATGACGGAGCGAAACACAAACAAACTATAGCACAATCTATAATTAATGACTATGACAGACCCCCCACCAAAAGGATGACGGAGCGAAACACAAACAAACTATCGCACAATCTATCATTAATGACTATGATAGACCCCCCACCAAAAGGATGATGGAGCGAAACACAAACAAACTATCGCACAATCTGTCATTAATGACTATGATAGACCCCCCATCAAAAGGATGACGGATCGAAACACAAACAAACTATCGCACAGTCTATCATTAATGACTATGATAGACCCCCCACCAAAAGGATGACGGATCAAAACACAAACAAACTATCGCACAATCTATCATTAATGACTATGATAGACCCCCCACCAAAAGGATGACGGAGCAAAACACAAACAAACTATCGCACAACCTATCATTAATGACTATGATAGACCCCTCATCAAAAGGATGACAGATCAAAACACAAACAAACTATCGCATAATCTATCATTTATGACTATGATAGACCCCCCACCAAAAGGATGACGGAGCGAAACACAAACAAACTATCGCACAATCTATCATTAATGACTATGATAGACCCCCCACCAAAAGGATGACGGAGCAAAACACGAACAAACTATCGCACAATCTATCATTAATGACTATGATAGACCCCCCCACCAAAAGGATGACGGAGCGTAACACAAACAAACTATCGCCCAATCTATCATTAATGACTATGATAGACCCCCCACCAAAAGGATGACAGAACGTAACACAAACAAACTATCGCACAATCTATCATTAATGACTATGATAGACCCCCCACCAAAAGGATGACGAGGCGAAACACAAACAAACTATCGCACAATCTATCATTAATGACTATGACAGACCCCCCGCCAAAAGGATGACGGAGCGAAACACAAACAAACTATCGCATAATCTATAATTAATGACTATGACAGACCCCCCACCAAAAGGATGAAAGAGTGAAACACAAACAAACTATCGCACAATCTATCATTAATGACTATGATAGACCCCCCACCAAAAGGATGACGGAGCGAAACACGAAAAAACTATCGCACAATCTATCATTAATGACTATGATAGACCCCCCCACCAAAAGGATGACGGAGCGAAACACAAACAAACTATCGCACAACCTATCATTAATGACTATGATAGACCCCTCATCAAAAGGATGACGGATCAAAACACAAACAAACTATCGCATAATCTATCATTAATGACTATGATAGACCCCCCCACCAAAAGGATGACGGAACGTAACACAAACAAACTATCGCACAATCTATCATTAATGACTATGATAGACCCCCCCACCAAAAGGATGACGGAGCGAAACACAAACAAACTATCGCACAATCTATCATTAATGACTATGACAGACCCCCCACCAAAAGGATGACGGAGCGAAACACAAACAAACTATCGCACAATCTATAATTAATGACTATGACAGACCCCCCACCAAAAGGATGACGGAGCGAAACACAAACAAACTATCGCACAATCTATCATTAATGACTATGATAGACCCCCCACCAAAAGGATGATGGAGCGAAACACAAACAAACTATCACACAATCTGTCATTAATGACTATGATAGACCCCCCATCAAAAGGATGACGGATCGAAACACAAACAAACTATCGCACAACCTATCATTAATGATTATGATAGACCCCTCATCAAAAGGATGACGGATCAAAACACAAACAAACTATCGCATAATCTATCATTAATGACTATGATAGACCCCTCATCAAAAGGATGACGGAGCGAAACACAAACAAACTATCGCACAATCTATCATTAATGACTATGATAGACCCCCCACCAAAAGGATGACGGAGCAAAACACGAACAAACTATCGCACAATCTATCATTAATGACTATGATAGACCCCCCCACCAAAAGGATGACGGAGCGTAACACAAACAAACTATCGCACAATCTATCATTAATGACTATGATAGACCCCCCACCAAAAGGATGACAGAACGTAACACAAACAAACTATCGCACAATCTATCATTAATGACTATGATAGACCCCCCACCAAAAGGATGACGAGGCGAAACACAAACAAACTATCGCACAATCTATCATTAATGACTATGACAGACCCCCCGCCAAAAGGATGACGGAGCGAAACACAAACAAACTATCGCATAATCTATAATTAATGACTATGACAGACCCCCCACCAAAAGGATGAAAGAGTGAAACACAAACAAACTATCGCACAATCTATCATTAATGACTATGATAGACCCCCCACCAAAAGGATGACGGAGCGAAACACGAAAAAACTATCGCACAATCTATCATTAATGACTATGATAGACCCCCCCACCCAAAGGATGACGGAGCGAAACACAAACAAACTATCGCACAACCTATCATTAATGACTATGATAGACCCCTCATCAAAAGGATGACGGATCAAAACACAAACAAACTATCGCATAATCTATCATTAATGACTATGATAGACCCCCCACCAAAAGGATGACGGAACGTAACACAAACAAACTATCGCACAATCTATCATTAATGACTATGATAGACCCCCCCACCAAAAGGATGACGGAGCGAAACACAAACAAACTATCGCACAATCTATCATTAATGACTATGACAGACCCCCCACCAAAAGGATGACGGAGCGAAACACAAACAAACTATCGCACAATCTATAATTAATGACTATGACAGACCCCCCACCAAAAGGATGACGGAGCGAAACACAAACAAACTATCGCACAATCTATCATTAATGACTATGATAGACCCCCCACCAAAAGGATGATGGAGCGAAACACAAACAAACTATCACACAATCTGTCATTAATGACTATGATAGACCCCCCATCAAAAGGATGACGGATCGAAACACAAACAAACTATCGCACAATCTATCATTAATGACTATGATAGACCCCCCACCAAAAGGATGACGGATCAAAACACAAACAAACTATCGCACAATCTATCATTAATGACTATGATAGACCCCCCACCAAAAGGATGACGGAGCGAAACACAAACAAACTATCGCACAACCTATCATTAATGACTATGATAGACCCCTCATCAAAAGGATGACGGATCAAAACACAAACAAACTATCGCATAATCTATCATTAATGACTATGATAGACCCCCCACCAAAAGGATGACGGAACGTAACACAAACAAACTATCGCACAATCTATCATTAATGACTATGATAGACCCCCCCACCAAAAGGATGACGGAGCGAAACACAAACAAACTATCGCACAATCTATCATTAATGACTATGACAGACCCCCCACCAAAAGGATGACGGAGCGAAACACAAACAAACTATCGCACAATCTATAATTAATGACTATGACAGACCCCCCACCAAAAGGATGACGGAGCGAAACACAAACAAACTATCGCACAATCTATCATTAATGACTATGATAGACCCCCCACCAAAAGGATGATGGAGCGAAACACAAACAAACTATCACACAATCTGTCATTAATGACTATGATAGACCCCCCATCAAAAGGATGACGGATCGAAACACAAACAAACTATCGCACAATCTATCATTAATGACTATGATAGACCCCCCACCAAAAGGATGACGGATCAAAACACAAACAAACTATCGCACAATCTATCATTAATGACTATGATAGACCCCCCACCAAAAGGATGACGGAGCGAAACACAAACAAACTATCGCACAACCTATCATTAATGACTATGATAGACCCCTCATCAAAAGGATGACTGATCAAAACACAAACAAACTATCGCATAATCTATCATTAATGACTATGATAGACCCCCCACCAAAAGGATGACGGAGCGAAACACAAACAAACTATCGCACAATCTATCATTAATGACTATGATAGACCCCCCACCAAAAGGATGACGGAGCAAAACACGAACAAACTATCGCACAATCTATCATTAATGACTATGATAGACCCCCCACCAAAAGGATGACGGAGCGTAACACAAACAAACTATCGCATAATCTATAATTAATGACTATGACAGACCCCCCACCAAAAGGATGAAAGAGTGAAACACAAACAAACTATCGCACAATCTATCATTAATGACTATGATAGACCCCCCACCAAAAGGATGACGGAACGTAACACAAACAAACTATCGCACAATCTATCATTAATGACTATGATAGACCCCCCCACCAAAAGGATGACGGAGCGAAACACAAACAAACTATCGCACAATCTATCATTAATGACTATGACAGACCCCCCACCAAAAGGATGACGGAGCGAAACACAAACAAACTATCGCACAATCTATAATTAATGACTATGACAGACCCCCCACCAAAAGGATGACGGAGCGAAACACAAACAAACTATCGCACAATCTATCATTAATGACTATGATAGACCCCCCACCAAAAGGATGATGGAGCGAAACACAAACAAACTATCACACAATCTGTCATTAATGACTATGATAGACCCCCCATCAAAAGGATGACGGATCGAAACACAAACAAACTATCGCACAACCTATCATTAATGACTATGATAGACCCCTCATCAAAAGGATGACAGATCAAAACACAAACAAACTATCGCATAATCTATCATTAATGACTATGATAGACCCCCCACCAAAAGGATGACGGAGCGAAACACAAACAAACTATCGCACAATCTATCATTAATGACTATGATAGACCCCCCACCAAAAGGATGACGGAGCAAAACACGAACAAACTATCGCACAATCTATCATTAATGACTATGATAGACCCCCCACCAAAAGGATGACGGAGCGTAACACAAACAAACTATCGCACAATCTATCATTAATGACTATGATAGACCCCCCACCAAAAGGATGACAGAACGTAACACAAACAAACTATCGCACAATCTATCATTAATGACTATGATAGACCCCCCACCAAAAGGATGACGAGGCGAAACACAAACAAACTATCGCACAATCTATCATTAATGACTATGACAGACCCCCCGCCAAAAGGATGACGGAGCGAAACACAAACAAACTATCGCATAATCTATAATTAATGACTATGACAGACCCCCCACCAAAAGGATGAAAGAGTGAAACACAAACAAACTATCGCACAATCTATCATTAATGACTATGATAGACCCCCCACCAAAAGGATGACGGAGCGAAACACGAAAAAACTATCGCACAATCTATCATTAATGACTATGATAGACCCCCCCACCAAAAGGATGACGGAGCGAAACACAAACAAACTATCGCACAACCTATCATTAATGACTATGATAGACCCCTCATCAAAAGGATGACGGATCAAAACACAAACAAACTATCGCATAATCTATCATTAATGACTATGATAGACCCCCCACCAAAAGGATGACGGAACGTAACACAAACAAACTATCGCACAATCTATCATTAATGACTATGATAGACCCCCCCACCAAAAGGATGACGGAGCGAAACACAAACAAACTATCGCACAATCTATCATTAATGACTATGATAGACCCCCCACCAAAAGGATGACGGAGCGTAACACAAACAAACTATCGCACAATCTATCATTAATGACTATGATAGACCCCCCACCAAAAGGATGACAGAACGTAACACAAACAAACTATCGCACAATCTATCATTAATGACTATGATAGACCCCTCACCAAAAGGATGACGAGGCGAAACACAAACAAACTATCGCACAACCTATCATTAATGACTATGATAGACCCCCCCACCAAAAGGATGACGGAGCGAAACACAAACAAACTATCGCACAACCTATCATTAATGACTATGATAGACCCCTCATCAAAAGGATGACGGATCAAAACACAAACAAACTATCGCATAATCTATCATTAATGACTATGATAGACCCCCCACCAAAAGGATGACGGAACGTAACACAAACAAACTATCGCACAATCTATCATTAATGACTATGATAGACCCCCCCACCAAAAGGATGACGGAGCGAAACACAAACAAACTATCGCACAATCTATCATTAATGACTATGACAGACCCCCCACCAAAAGGATGACGGAGCGAAACACAAACAAACTATCGCACAATCTATAATTAATGACTATGACAGACCCCCCACCAAAAGGATGACGGAGCGAAACACAAACAAACTATCGCACAATCTATCATTAATGACTATGATAGACCCCCCACCAAAAGGATGATGGAGCGAAACACAAACAAACTATCACACAATCTGTCATTAATGACTATGATAGACCCCCCATCAAAAGGATGACGGATCAAAACACAAACAAACTATCGCACAATCTATCATTAATGACTATGATAGACCCCCCACCAAAAGGATGACGGAGCGAAACACAAACAAACTATCGCACAACCTATCATTAATGACTATGATAGACCCCTCATCAAAAGGATGACTGATCAAAACACAAACAAACTATCGCATAATCTATCATTAATGACTATGATAGACCCCCCACCAAAAGGATGACGGAGCGAAACACAAACAAACTATCGCACAATCTATCATTAATGACTATGATAGACCCCCCACCAAAAGGATGACGGAGCAAAACACGAACAAACTATCGCACAATCTATCATTAATGACTATGATAGACCCCCCACCAAAAGGATGACGGAGCGTAACACAAACAAACTATCGCACAATCTATCATTAATGACTATGATAGACCCCCCACCAAAAGGATGACAGAACGTAACACAAACAAACTATCGCACAATCTATCATTAATGACTATGATAGACCCCTCACCAAAAGGATGACGAGGCGAAACACAAACAAACTATCGCACAATCTATCATTAATGACTATGACAGACCCCCCGCCAAAAGGATGACGGAGCGAAACACAAACAAACTATCGCACAATCTATAATTAATGACTATGACAGACCCCCCACCAAAAGGATGAAGGAGTGAAACACAAACAAACTATTGCACAATCTATCATTAATGACTATGATAGACCCCCCACCAAAAGGATGACGGAGCGAAACACAAACAAACTATCGCACAATCTATCATTAATAACTATGATAGACCCCCCATCAAAAGGATGACGGATCGAAACACAAACAAACTATCGCACAATCTATCATTAATGACTATGATAGACCCCCCCCCCCCCCAAAAAAAAGGATGACAGAGCGAAACACAAACAAACTATCGCACAATCTATCATTAATGACTATGATAGACCCCCCACCAAAAGGATGACGGAGCGAAACACGAAAAAACTATCGCACAATCTATCATTAATGACTATGATAGACCCCCCCACCAAAAGGATGACGGAGCGAAACACAAACAAACTATCGCACAACCTATCATTAATGACTATGATAGACCCCTCATCAAAAGGATGACGGATCAAAACACAAACAAACTATCGCATAATCTATCATTAATGACTATGATAGACCCCCCACCAAAAGGATGACGGAACGTAACACAAACAAACTATCGCACAATCTATCATTAATGACTATGGTAGACCCCCCCACCAAAAGGATGACGGAGCGAAACACAAACAAACTATCACACAATCTATCATTAATGACTATGATAGACCCCCCACCAAAAGGATGACGGAGCGAAACACAAACAAACTATCGCACAATCTATAATTAATGACTATGAAAGACCCCCCACCAAAAGGATGACGGAGCGAAACACAAACAAACTATCGCACAATCTATCATTAATGCCTATGATAGACCCCCCACCAAAAGGATGATGGAGCGAAACACAAACAAACTATCGCACAATCTGTCATTAATGACTATGATAGACCCCCCATCAAAAGGATGACGGATCGAAACACAAACAAACTATCGCACAATCTATCATTAATGACTATGATAGACCCCCCACCAAAAGGATGACGGAGCGAAACACAAACAAACTATCGCACAATCTATGATTAATGACTATGACAGAACCCCCACCAAAAGGATGACGGAGCGAAACACAAACAAACTATCGCACAATCTATAATTAATGACTATCACAGACCCCCCACCAAAAGGATGACGGAGCGAAACACAAACAAACTATTGCACAATCTATCATTAATGACAATGATAGACCCCCCACCAAAAGGATGACAGAGCGAAACACTAACAAACTATCGCACAATCTATCATTAATGACTATGATAGACCCCCCACCAAAAGGATGACGGAGCGTAACACAAACAAACTATCGCAAAATCTATCATTAATGACTATGATAGACCTCCCACCAAAAGGATGACGGATCAAAACACAAACAAACTATCGCACAATCTGTCATTAATGACTATGATAGACCCCCCACCAAAAGGATGACGGAGCGAAACACAAACAAACTATCGCAGAATCTATCATTAATGACTATGATAGACCCCCCACCAAAAGGATGACGGAGCGAAACACTAAAAAACTATCGCACAATCTAACATTAATGACTATGATAAACCCCCCACCAAAAGGATGACGGAGCGAAACACAAACAAAGTATCGCACAATCTATCATTAATGACTATGATAGACCCCCCACCAAAAGGATGACGGAGCGAAACACGAACAAACTATCGCACAATCTATCATTAATGACTATGATAGACCCCCCCACCAAAAGGATGACGAAGCGTAACACAAACAAACTATCGCACAATCTATCATTAATTACTATGATAGACCCCCCACCAAAAGGATGACGGAACGTAACACAAACAAACTATCGCACAATCTACTATTAATGACTATGATAGACCCCCCACCAAAAGGATGACGGAGCGAAACACAAACAAACTATCGCACAATCTATGATTAATGACTATGACAGACCCCCCACCAAAAGGATGACAGAGCGAAACACAAACAAACTATCGCACAATCTATAATTAATGACTATGACAGACCCCCCACCAAAAGGATGATGGAGCGAAACAGAAACAAACTATCGCACAATCTATCATTAATGACTATGATAGACCCCCCACCAAAAGGATGACGGAGCGAAACACAAACAAACTATCGCACAATCTATCATTAATAACTATGATAGACCCCCCATCAAAAGGATGACGGATCGAAACACAAACAAACTATCGCACAATCTATCATTAATGACTATGATAATCCCCCACCAAAAGGATGACGGAGCGAAACACTAACAAACTATCGCACAATCTAACATTAATGACTATGATAAACCCCCCACCAAAAGGATGACGGAGCGAAACACAAACAAACTATCGCACAATCTATCATTAATGACTATGATAGACCCCCCACCAAAAGGATGACGGAGCGAAACACGAACAAACAATCGCACAATCTATCATTAATGACTATGATAGACCCCCCCACCAAAAGGATGACGGAGCGTAACACAAACAAACTATCGCACAATCTATCATTAATGACTATGATAGACCCCCCACCAAAAGGATGACGGAACGTAACACAAACAAACTATCGCACAATCTATCATTAATGACTATGATAGACCCCCCACCAAAAGGATGACGGAGCGAAACACAAACAAACTATCGCACAATCTATGATTAATGACTATGACAGACCCCCCACCAAAAGGATGACAGAGCGAAACACAAACAAACTATCGCACAATCTATAATTAATGACTATGACAGACCCCTCACCAAAAGGATGACGGAGCGAAACACAAACAAACTATCGCACAATCTATCATTAATGACTATGATAGACCCCCCACCAAAAGGATGACGGAGCGAAACACAAACAAACTATCGCACAATCTATCATTAATAACTATGATAGACCCCCCATCAAAAGGATGACGGATCGAAACACAAACAAACTATCGCACAATCTATCATTAATGACTATGATAGACCCCCCCCCCCAAAAGGATGACAGAGCGAAACATAAACAAACTATCGCACAATCTATCATTAATGACTATGATAGACCCCCCAACCAAAAGGATGACGGAGCGAAACACGAACAAACTATCGCACAATCTATCATTAATGACTGTGATAGACCCCCCCACCAAAAGGATGACGGAGCGAAACACAAACAAACTATCGCACAACCTATCATTAATGACTATGATAGACCCCTCATCAAAAGGATGACGGATCAAAACACAAACAAACTATCGCATAATCTATCATTAATGACTATGATAGACCCCCCACCAAAAGGATGACGAAACGTAACACAAACAAACTATCGCACAATCTATCATTAATGACTATGATAGACCCCCCCACCAAAAGGATGACAGAGCGAAACACAAACAATCTATCGCACAATCTATCATTAATGACTATGACAGACCCCCCACCAAAAGGATGACGGAGCGAAACACAAACAAACTATCGCACAATCTGTCATTAATGACTATGATAGACCCCCATCAAAAGGATGACGGATCGAAACACAAACAAACTATCGCACAATCTATCATTAATAACTATGATAGACCCCCCATCAAAAGGATGACGGATCGAAACACAAACAAACTATCGCATAATCTATCATTAATGACTATGATAGACCCCCCACCAAAAGGATGACGAAACGTAACACAAACAAACTATCGCACAATCTATCATTAATGACTATGATAGACCCCCCCACCAAAAGGATGACAGAGCGAAACACAAACAAACTATCGCACAATCTATAATTAATGACTATGACAGACCCCCCACCAAAAGGATGATGGAGCGAAACAGAAACAAACTATCGCACAATCTATCATTAATGACTATGATAGACCCCCCACCAAAAGGATGACGGAGCGAAACACAAACAAACTATCGCACAATCTATCATTAATAACTATGATAGACCCCCCATCAAAAGGATGACGGATCGAAACACAAACAAACTATCGCACAATCTATCATTAATGACTATGATAATCCCCCACCAAAAGGATGACGGAGCGAAACACTAACAAACTATCGCACAATCTAACATTAATGACTATGATAAACCCCCCACCAAAAGGATGACGGAGCGAAACACAAACAAACTATCGCACAATCTATCATTAATGACTATGATAGACCCCCCACCAAAAGGATGACGGAGCGAAACACGAACAAACAATCGCACAATCTATCATTAATGACTATGATAGACCCCCCCACCAAAAGGATGACGGAGCGTAACACAAACAAACTATCGCACAATCAATCATTAATGACTATGATAGACCCCCCACCAAAAGGATGACGAAACGTAACACAAACAAACTATCGCACAATCTATCATTAATGACTATGATAGACCCCCCACCAAAAGGATGACGGAGCGAAACACAAACAAACTATCGCACAATCTATGATTAATGACTATGACAGACCCCCCACCAAAAGGATGACAGAGCGAAACACAAACAAACTATCGCACAATCTATAATTAATGACTATGACAGACCCCTCACCAAAAGGATGACGGAGCGAAACACAAACAAACTATCACACAATCTATCATTAATGACTATGATAGACCCCCCACCAAAAGGATGACGGAGCGAAACACAAACAAACTATCGCAAAATCTATCATTAATAACTATGATAGACCCCCCATCAAAAGGATGACGGATCGAAACACAAACAAACTATCGCACAATCTATCATTAATGACTATGATAGACCCCCCCCCCCCAAAAGGATGACGGAGCGAAACACAAACAAACTATCGCACAATCTATCATTAATGACTATGATAGACCCCCCACCAAAAGGATGACGGAGCGAAACACGAACAAACTATCGCACAATCTATCATTAATGACTATGATAGACCCCCCCACCAAAAGGATGACGGAGCGAAACACAAACAAACTATCGCACAACCTATCATTAATGACTATGATAGACCCCTCATCAAAAGGATGACGGATCAAAACACAAACAAACTATCGCATAATCTATCATTAATGACTATGATAGACCCCCCACCAAAAGGATGATGAAACGTAACACAAACAAACTATCGCACCATCTATCATTAATGACTATGATAGACCCCCCCACCAAAAGTATGACAGAGCGAAACACAAACAATCTATCGCACAATCTATCATTAATGACTATGACAGACCCCCCACCAAAAGGATGACGGAGCGAAACACAAACAAACTATCGCACAATCTGTCATTAATGACTATGATAGACCCCCCATCAAAAGGATGACGGAGCGAAACACAAACAAACTATCGCACAATCTATCATTAATGACTATGATAGACCCCCCACCAAAAGGATGACGGAGCGAAACACAAACAAACTATCGCACAATCTATCATTAATGACTATGATAGACCCCCCCACCAAAAGGATGACGGAGCGAAACACAAACAAACTATCGCACAATCTATCATTAATGACTATGATAGACCCCCCACCAAAAGGATGACGGAACGTAACACAAACAAACTATCGCACAATCTATCATTAATGACTATGATAGACCCCCCACCAAAAGGATGATGGAGCGAAACACAAACAAACTATCGCACAATCTATGATTAATGACTATGACAGACCCCCCACCAAAAGGATGACGGAGCGAAACACAAACAAACTATCGCACAATCTATAATTAATGACTATGACAGACCCCCCACCAAAAGGATGACGGAGCGAAACAGAAACAAACTATCGCACAATCTATCATTAATGACTATGATAGACCCCCCACGAAAAGGATGACGGAGCGAAACACAAACAAACTATCGCACAATCTATCATTAATAACTATGATAGACCCCCATCAAAAGGATGACGGAGCGAAACACTAACAAACTATCGCACAATCTATCATTAATGACTATGATAGACCCCCCACCAAAAGGATGACGGATCAAAACACAAACAAACTATCGCACAATCTATCATTAATGACTATGATAGACCACCCACCAAAAGGATGACGGAGCGAAACACAAACAAACTATCGCACAACCTATCATTAATGACTATGATAGACCCCTCATCAAAAGGATGACGGATCAAAACACAAACAAACTATCGCATAATCTATCATTAATGACTATGATAGACCCCCCACCAAAAGGATGACAGAGCGAAACACAAACAAACTATCGCACAATCTATCATTAATGACTATGATAGACCCCCCACCAAAAGGATGACGGAGCAAAACACGAACAAACTATCGCACAATCTATCATTAATGACTATGATAGACCCCCCCACCAAAAGGATGACGGAGCGTAACACAAACAAACTATCGCACAATCTATCATTAATGACTATGATAGACCCCCCACCAAAAGGATGACGGAGCGAAACACGAACAAACAATCGCACAATCTATCATTAATGACTATGATAGACCCCCCACCAAAAGGATGACGGAGCGTAACACAAACAAACTATCGCACAATCTATCATTAATGACTATGACAGACCCCCCGCCAAAAGGATGACGGAGCGTAACACAAACAAACTATCGCACAATCTATCATTAATGACTATGACAGACCCCCCACCAAAAGGATGACGGAGCGAAACACAAACAAACTATCGCACAATCTATGATTAATGACTATGATAGACCCCCCACCAAAAGGATGACAGAGCGAAACACAAACAAACTATCGCACAATCTATAATTAATGACTATGACAGACCCCTCACCAAAAGGATGACGGAGCGAAACACAAACAAACTATCGCACAATCTATCATTAATGACTATGATAGACCCCCCACCAAAAGGATGACGGAGCGAAACACAAACAAACTATCGCACAATCTATCATTAATAACTATGATAGACCCCCCATCAAAAGGATGACGGATCGAAACACAAACAAACTATCGCACAATCTATCATTAATGACTATGATAGACCCCCCCCCCCCCCAAAAGGATGACGGAGCGAAACACAAACAAACTATCGCACAATCTATCATTAATGACTATGATAGACCCCCCACCAAAAGGATGACGGAGCGAAACACGAACAAACTATCGCACAATCTATCATTAATGACTATGATAGACCCCCCCACCAAAAGGATGACGGAGCGAAACACAAACAAACTATCGCACAACCTATCATTAATGACTATGATAGACCCCTCATCAAAAGGATGACGGATCAAAACACAAACAAACTATCGCATAATCTATCATTAATGACTATGATAGACCCCCCACCAAAAGGATGATGAAACGTAACACAAACAAACTATCGCACAATCTATCATTAATGACTATGATAGACCCCCCCACCAAAAGGATGACAGAGCGAAACACAAACAATCTATCGCACAATCTATCATTAATGACTATGACAGACCCCCCACCAAAAGGATGACGGAGCGAAACACAAACAAACTATCGCACAATCTGTCATTAATGACTATGATAGACCCCCCATCAAAAGGATGACGGATCGAAACACAAACAAACTATCGCACAATCTATCATTAATGACTATGATAGACCCCCCACCAAAAGGATGACGGAGCGAAACACAAACAAACTATCGCACAATCTATCATTAATGACTATGATAGACCCCCCCACCAAAAGGATGACGGAGCGAAACACAAACAAACTATCGCACAATCTATCATTAATGACTATGATAGACCCCCCACCAAAAGGATGACGGAACGTAACACAAACAGACTATCGCACAATCTATCATTAATGACTATGATAGACCCCCCACCAAAAGGATGATGGAGCGAAACACAAACAAACTATCGCACAATCTATGATTAATGACTATGACAGACCCCCCACCAAAAGGATGACGGAGCGAAACACAAACAAACTATCGCACAATCTATAATTAATGACTATGACAGACCCCCCACCAAAAGGATGACGGAGCGAAACAGAAACAAACTATCGCACAATCTATCATTAATGACTATGATAGACCCCCCACGAAAAGGATGACGGAGCGAAACACAAACAAACTATCGCACAATCTATCATTAATAACTATGATAGACCCCCATCAAAAGGATGACGGAGCGAAACACTAACAAACTATCGCACAATCTATCATTAATGACTATGATAGACCCCCCACCAAAAGGATGACGGATCAAAACACAAACAAACTATCGCACAATCTATCATTAATGACTATGATAGACCACCCACCAAAAGGATGACGGAGCGTAACACAAACAAACTATCGCACAATCTATCATTAATGACTATGATAGACCCCCCACCAAAAGGATGACAGAACGTAACACAAACAAACTATCGCATAATCTATCATTAATGACTATGATAGACCCCCCACCAAAAGGATGACGAGGCGAAACACAAACAAACTATCGCACAATCTATCATTAATGACTATGACAGACCCCCCGCCAAAAGGATGACGGAGCGAAACACAAACAAACTATCGCACAATCTATAATTAATGACTATGACAGACCCCCCACCAAAAGGATGAAGGAGCGAAACACAAACAAACTATCGCACAATCTATCATTAATGACTATGATAGACCCCCCACCAAAAGGATGACGGAGCGAAACACAAACAAACTATCGCACAATCTATCATTAATAACTATGATAGACCCCCCATCAAAAGGATGACGGATCGAAACACAAACAAACTATCGCACAATCTATCATTAATGACTATGATAGACCCCCCCCCCCAAAAAAAAGGATGACGGAGCGAAACACAAACAAACTATCGCACAATCTATCATTAATGACTATGATAG
The DNA here is from genome assembly GCA_963859935.3 of Lathyrus sativus. Taxonomy (NCBI): domain Eukaryota; kingdom Viridiplantae; phylum Streptophyta; class Magnoliopsida; order Fabales; family Fabaceae; genus Lathyrus; species Lathyrus sativus. Next base: position 311,396,681 of record OZ012737.1, read on the forward strand.
ACCCCCCACCAAAAGGATGACGGAGCGAAACACGAACAAACTATCGCACAATCTATCATTAATGACTATGATAGACCCCCCCACCAAAAGGATGACGGAGCGAAACACAAACAAACTATCGCATAATCTATCATTAATGACTATGATAGACCCCCCACCAAAAGGATGACGGAACGTAACACAAACAAACTATCGCACAATCTATCATTAATGACTATGATAGACCCCCCCACCAAAAGGATGACGGAGCGAAACACAAACAAACTATCGCACAATCTATCATTAATGACTATGACAGACCCCCCACCAAAAGGATGACGGAGCGAAACACAAACAAACTATCGCACAATCTATAATTAATGACTATGACAGACCCCCCACCAAAAGGATGACGGAGCGAAACACAAACAAACTATCGCACAATCTATCATTAATGACTATGATAGACCCCCCACCAAAAGGATGATGGAGCGAAACACAAACAAACTATCGCACAATCTGTCATTAATGACTATGATAGACCCCCCATCAAAAGGATGACGGATCGAAACACAAACAAACTATCGCACAATCTATCATTAATGACTATGATAGACCCCCCACCAAAAGGATGACGGAGCGAAACACAAACAAATTATCGCACAATCTATGATTAATGACTATGACAGACCCCCCACCAAAAGGATGACGGAGCGAAACACAAACAAACTATCGCACAATCTATAATTAATGACTATGACAGACCCCCCACCAAAAGGATGACGGAGCGAAACACAAACAAACTATCGCACAATCTATCATTAATGACAATGATAGACCCCCCCCCCCAAAAGGATGACAGAGCGAAACACTAACAAACTATTGCACAATCTATCATTAATGACTATGATAGACCCCCCACCAAAAGGATGACGAAGCGTAACACAAACAAACTATCGCAAAATCTATCATTAATGACTATGATAGACCCCCCACCAAAAGGATGACGGAGCGAAACAGAAACAAACTATCGCACAATCTATCAATAATGACTATGATAGACCCCCCACCAAAAGGATGCGGAGCGAAACACAAACAAACTATCGCACAATCTATCATTAATAACTATGATAGACCCCCCATCAAAAGGATGACGGAGCGAAACACTAACAAACTATCGCACAATCTATCATTAATGACTATGATAGACCCCCCACCAAAAGGATGACGGAGCGAAACACAAACAAACTATCGCACAATCTATCATTAATGACTATGATAGACCCCCCACCAAAAGGATGACGGAGCGAAACACAAACAAACTATCGCACAACCTATCATTAATGACTATGATTGACCCCTCATCAAAAGGATGACGGATCAAAACACAAACAAACTATCGCATAATCTATCATTAATGACTATGATAGACCCCCCACCAAAAGGATGACGGAGCGAAACACAAACAAACTATCGCACAATCTATCATTAATGACTATGATAGACCCCCCACCAAAAGGATGACGGAGCAAAACACAAACAAACTATCGCACAATCTATCATTAATGACTATGATAGACCCCCCCACCAAAAGGATGACGGAGCGTAACACAAACAAACTATCGCACAATCTATCATTAATGACTATGATAGACCCCCCACCAAAAGGATGACAGAACGTAACACAAACAAACTATCGCACAATCTATCATTAATGACTATGATAGACCCCCCACCAAAAGGATGACGAGGCGAAACACAAACAAACTATCGCACAATCTATCATTAATGACTATGACAGACCCCCCGCCAAAAGGATGACGGAGCGAAACACAAACAAACTATCGCATAATCTATAATTAATGACTATGACAGACCCCCCACCAAAAGGATGAAGGAGCGAAACACAAACAAACTATCGCACAATCTATCATTAATGACTATGATAGACCCCCCACCAAAAGGATGACGGAGCGAAACACAAACAAACTATCGCACAATCTATCATTAATAACTATGATAGACCCCCCATCAAAAGGATGACGGATCGAAACACAAACAAACTATCGCACAATCTATCATTAATGACTATGATAGACCCCCCCCCCCCCCCCCAAAAAAAAGGATGACGGAGCGAAACACAAACAAACTATCGCACAATCTATCATTAATAACTATGATAGACCCCCATCAAAAGGATGACGGAGCGAAACACTAACAAACTATCGCACAATCTATCATTAATGACTATGATAGACCCCCCCACCAAAAGGATGACGGAGCGAAACACAAACAAACTATCGCACAATCTATCATTAATGACTATGATAGACCCCCCCCCCCCAAAAAAAAGGATGACGGAGCGAAACACAAACAAACTATCGCACAATCTATCATTAATAACTATGATAGACCCCCCACCAAAAGGATGACGGAGCAAAACACGAACAAACTATCGCACAATCTATCATTAATGACTATGATAGACCCCCCCACCAAAAGGATGACGGAGCGTAACACAAACAAACTATCGCACAATCTATCATTAATGACTATGATAGACCCCCCACCAAAAGGATGACAGAACGTAACACAAACAAACTATCGCACAATCTATCATTAATGACTATGATAGACCCCCCACCAAAAGGATGACGAGGCGAAACACAAACAAACTATCGCACAATCTATCATTAATGACTATGACAGACCCCCCGCCAAAAGGATGACGGAGCGAAACACAAACAAACTATCGCACAATCTATAATTAATGACTATGACAGACCCCCCACCAAAAGGATGAAGGAGCGAAACACAAACAAACTATCGCACAATCTATCATTAATGACTATGATAGACCCCCCACCAAAAGGATGACGGAGCGAAACACAAACAAACTATCGCACAATCTATCATTAATAACTATGATAGACCCCCCATCAAAAGGATGACGGATCGAAACACAAACAAACTATCGCACAATCTATCATTAATGACTATGATACACCCCCCCCCCCCCAAAAAAAGGATGACGGAGCGAAACACAAACAAACTATCGCACAATCTATCATTAATGACTATGATAGACCCCCCATCAAAAGGATGACGGAGCGAAACACGAACAAACTATCGCACAATCTATCATTAATGACTATGATTGACCCCCCCACCAAAAGGATGACGGAGCGAAACACAAACAAACTATCGCACAACCTATAATTAATGACTATGATAGACCCCTCATCAAAAGGATGACGGATCAAAACACAAACAAACTATCGCATAATCTATCATTAATGACTATGATAGACCCCCCACCAAAAGGATGACGGAACGTAACACAAACAAACTATCGCACAATCTATCATTAATGACTATGATAGACCCCCCCACCAAAAGGATGATGGAGCGAAACACAAACAAACTATCGCACAATCTATCATTAATGACTATGACAGACCCCCCACCAAAAGGATGACGGAGCGAAACACAAACAAACTATCGCACAATCTATAATTAATGACTATGACAGACCCCCCACCAAAAGGATGACGAAGCGAAACACAAACAAACTATCGCACAATCTATCATTAATGACTATGATAGACCCCCCACCAAAAGGATGATGGAGCGAAACACAAACAAACTATCGCACAATCTGTCATTAATGACTATGATAGACCCCCCATCAAAAGGATGACGGATCGAAACACAAACAAACTATCGCACAATCTATCATTAATGACTATGATAGACCCCCCACCAAAAGGATGACGGAGCGAAACACAAACAAATTATCGCACAATCTATGATTAATGACTATGACAGACCCCCCACCAAAAGGATGACGGAGAGAAACACAAACAAACTATCGCACAATCTATAATTAATGACTATGACAGACCCCCCACCAAAAGGATGACGGAGCGAAACACAACTATCGCACAATCTATCATTAATGACAATGATAGACCCCCCACCAAAAGGATGACAGAGCGAAACACTAACAAACTATCGCACAATCTATCATTAATGACTATGATAGACCCCCCACCAAAAGGATGACGAAGCGTAACACAAACAAACTATCGCAAAATCTATCATTAATGACTATGATAAACCCCCCACCAAAAGGATGACGGAGCGAAACAGAAACAAACTATCGCACAATCTATCATTAATGACTACGATAGACCCCCCACCAAAAGGATGACGGAGCGAAACACAAACAAACTATCGCACAATCTATCATTAATAACTATGATAGACCCCCCATCAAAAGGATGACGGAGCGAAACACTAACAAACTATCGCACAATCTATCATTAATGACTATGATAGACCCCCCACCAAAAGGATGACGGAGCGAAACACAAACAAACTATCGCACAATCTATCATTAATGACTATGATAGACCCCCCACCAAAAGGATGACGGAGCGAAACACAAACAAACTATCGCACAACCTATCATTAATGACTATGATAGACCCCTCATCAAAAGGATGACGGATCAAAACACAAACAAACTATCGCATAATCTATCATTAATGACTATGATAGACCCCCCACCAAAAGGATGACGGAGCGAAACACAAACAAACTATCGCACAATCTATCATTAATGACTATGATAGACCCCCCACCAAAAGGATGACGGAGCAAAACACGAACAAACTATCGCACAATCTATCATTAATGACTATGATAGACCCCCCCACCAAAAGGATGACGGAGCGTAACACAAACAAACTATCGCACAATCTATCATTAATGACTATGATAGACCCCCCACCAAAAGGATGACAGAACGTAACACAAACAAACTATCGCACAATCTATCATTAATGACTATGATAGACCCCCCACCAAAAGGATGACGAGGCGAAACACAAACAAACTATCGCACAATCTATCATTAATGACTATGACAGACCCCCCGCCAAAAGGATGACGGAGCGAAACACAAACAAACTATCGCATAATCTATAATTAATGACTATGACAGACCCCCCACCAAAAGGATGAAGGAGCGAAACACAAACAAACTATCGCACAATCTATCATTAATGACTATGATAGACCCCCCACCAAAAGGATGACGGAGCGAAACACAAACAAACCATCGCACAATCTATCATTAATAACTATGATAGACCCCCCATCAAAAGGATGACGGATCGAAACACAAACAAACTATCGCACAATCTATCATTAATGACTATGATAGACCCCCCCCCCCCAAAAAAAAAGGATGACGGAGCGAAACACAAACAAACTATCGCACAATCTATCATTAATGACTATGATAGACCCCCCACCAAAAGGATGACGGAGCGAAACACGAACAAACTATCGCACAATCTATCATTAATGACTATGATAGACCCCCCCACCAAAAGGATGACGGAGCGAAACACAAACAAACTATCGCACAACCTATCATTAATGACTATGATAGACCCCTCATCAAAAGGATGACGGATCAAAACACAAACAAACTATCGCATAATCTATCATTAATGACTATGATAGGCCCCCCACCAAAAGGATGACGGAACGTAACACAAACAAACTATCGCACAATCTATAATTAATGACTATGATAGACCCCCCCACCAAAAGGATGACGGAGCGAAACACAAACAAACTATCGCACAATCTATCATTAATGACTATGACAGACCCCCCACCAAAAGGATGACGGAGCGAAACACAAACAAACTATCGCACAATCTATAATTAATGACTATGACAGACCCCCAACAAAAAGGATGACGGAGCGATACACAAACAAACTATCGCACAATCTATCATTAATGACTATGATAGACCCCCCACCAAAAGGATGATGGAGCAAAACACAAACAAACTATCGCACAATCTGTCATTAATGACTATGATAGACCCCCCATCAAAAGGATGACGGATCGAAACACAAACAAACTATCGCACAATCTATCATTAATGACTATGATAGACCCCGCACCAAAAGGATGACGGAGCGAAACACAAACAAACTATCGCACAATCTATGATTAATGACTATGACAGACCCCCCACCAAAAGGATGACGGAGCGAAACACAAACAAACTATCGCACAATCTATAATTAATGACTATGACAGACCCCCCACCAAAAGGATGACGGAGCGAAACACAAACAAACTATCGCACAATCTATCATTAATGACAATGATAGACCCCCCACCAAAAGGATGACAGAGCGAAACACTAACAAACTATCGCACAATCTATCATTAATGACTATGATAGACCCCCCACCAAAAGGATGACGGAGCGTAACACAAACAAACTATCGCAAAATCTATCATTAATGACTATGATAGACCCCCCACCAAAAGGATGACGGATCAAAACACAAACAAACTATCGCACAATATATCATTAATGACTATGATAGACCCCCCACCAAAAGGATGACGGAGCGAAACACAAACAAACTATCGCAGAATCTATCATTAATGACTATGATAGACCCCCCACCAAAAGGATGACGGAGCGAAACACTAACAAACTATCGCACAATCTAACATTAATGACTATGATAAACCCCCCACCAAAAGGATGACGGAGCGAAACACAAACAAAGTATCGCACAATCTATCATTAATGACTATGATAGACCCCCCACCAAAAGGATGACGGAGCGAAACACGAACAAACTATCGCAAAATCTATCATTAATGACTATGATAGACCCCCCCACCAAAAGGATGACGAAGCGTTACACAAACAAACTATCGCACAATCTATCATTAATGACTATAATAGACCCCCCACCAAAAGGATGACGGAACGTAACACAAACAAACTATCGCACAATCTATTATTTATGACTATGATAGACCCCCCACCAAAAGGATGACGGAGCGAAACACAAACAAACTATCGCACAATCTATGATTAATGACTATGACAGACCCCCCACCAAAAGGATGACGGAGCGAAACACAAACAAACTATCGCATAATCTATAATTAATGACTATGACAGACCCCCCACCAAAAGGATGATGGAGCGAAACAGAAACAAACTATCGCACAATCTATCATTAATGACTATGATAGACCCCCCACCAAAAGGATGACGGAGCGAAACACAAACAAACTATCGCACAATCTATCATTAATAACTATGATAGACCCCCCATCAAAAGGATGACGGATCGAAACACAAACAAACTATCGCACAATCTATCATTAATGACTATGATAGACCCCCCACCAAAAGGATGACGGAGCGAAACACTAACAAACTATCGCACAATCTAACATTAATGACTATGATAAACCCCCCACCAAAAGGATGACGGAGCGAAACACAAACAAACTATCGCACAATCTATCATTAATGACTATGATAGACCCCCCACCAAAAGGATGACGGAGCGAAACACGAACAAACAATCGCACAATCTATCATTAATGACTATGATAGACCCCCCCAACAAAAGGATGACGGAGCGTAACACAAACAAACTATCGCACAATCTATCATTAATGACTATGATAGACCCCCCACCAAAAGGATGACAGAGCGAAACACTAACAAACTATCGCACAATCTATCATTAATGGCTATGATAGACCCCCCACCAAAAGGATGACGGAGCGTAACACAAACAAACTATCGCAAAATCTATCATTAATGACTATGATAGACCCCCCACCAAAAGGATGACGGAGCGA